>JZKD02S1384611.1:36091-64699 GCA_000966675.3 Picea glauca
AATCCTTCCATGATCTCCCCTTTTAAACCCTCCATCATCTCTTGTAGTTCATATTTTGTTACTATCTTCTTTTGTAAATCATTTATGTCCCTACGCATTTCTTCACCTTCATCAATATTCCATGTAGGATTATCTGGAGGCTTATTTGGTGTAGAACTTCCCTTTTTGGGTCGCATGTTGGCTAAGTATCACTTTTGAACCTTGATTTTGAGGTGGCTCTGCTAGACAATATTTCTTCTGCTATATCTCCAAAGTTTCATCCCTTCTAGGTATGAAACTTTATTTTTTGTAGTTTTATGATACTTCTTCTCTGCAATGCCATAGTTCTGATCAAAATTGGATGTGCCAAGTGGAATTTACGGTAACTTCTCCACAACTTGTTGATTTTTGGCCTTTCTAGGCGATGTCACTTTTATAGCGTGCCCCGCACAAAATGATTGATATAAAATTATGAAACTCATACCCAAAATAATATAGACTGTCCACTATCCAATGCAACAAGTCTCACTCAATTTAGATACTCTAGGAAGAATCTATGATTGTTTTAACTAGAACACCTTATTGAGACTAGTCAATAGGACTAGTTAGATACCCTATCTTCCATGGGGTGTATCTACAAATGTAAGATGAAAAAGAAGATGAAAATTTTAGCACAGATACCTTACTAATTTATGTGAATATCCTCCAGATTTTAGGGTCTGAAATGTTACAGAAATTTTTTTATAGCGAAAATTCCACAATGACTTAGTTTAGGATGATTCCAGAACCCTATCTTGCATAGGATGTATCTCTGAATTTGTAAGGCCTCAGGAGCTAAAATTTTAACCCAACGTACCTTGATCCATCTACTAAATATCCTCCAATATGTTCCTTCTGAAACGTTGTAGAAACAAATTTATAGAGAAAATGTCAAGGTGTCTCAGATGTAGCAGCAAAACCCCAAGACCTTGACCTATGATACCATATGTTAAGAAACAAATATCAATATAGCATAGAAAAACATCAGAATAAGTACTCAACACCTTGAAAAAGAGATAAATTCAGATAATAAGCCTCTTCGAGGGGGCAACCTCCTTATGCCCACATAAATGTACAATTCCAAGATGATTTCAAATGAAAATGTCTCCTTGGTATATATAGGAGACTAGGAGGTATAATTAGAACTAATGAAATAAAGCCGACATAAATAAAATAAAATTACTAATGTAACATGCCCCAATTAAGGGGTAATGAACCAATATTAGGGCTTAACACCCCCTCTCTTGAGAGAGAGAGAGAGAGGGGGGGAGAGAGAGTGAAATATTGGGATAGGGAGTGCGGGAGAGAGGGGTAAATGTGTGTGTGTGTGTATGTGTGTTTGTGTGTGTGTGTGAGAGAGGGAGAGAGGGTGTTAGGGACCTAACCTCCCTAACCCCTCATTTAGGTAGAATAAAATATTTTCCATGTAACAAAGGTCAAAATTATTTAATAATGCCTATTTAATAAATGTGAACAAGTTAATGTAAGAAGACCTAATAGAAGCTTCCACTTCTAGAAAGACATTCCTCTATAATGTACTTTACAATATATAATTAGTATAAATAATAGTAGGAGGCATGATAAGTATTTGTCTTGAGAATTATTGTAATAGAGCTCTGCTTTGCTGGAGGCTGCCCCCTCGAAGAGGTAGGTGAACATGGTCACCAGATTAAATAAAGAAAAGGATGATTCTACTGATATATGAAGGAAAGGACATGAAATAATTGATAAGAAAAAATATGAGCTCTTGAAGAAAACTTATGTCTTGATACCTAGAATTCTTGTGTCTTCCTTCCATTTTTTGTTCGAGCTCATTCCTCAGTGGAGTCCTGTAACTTGATTTGAATTACTAACAATTTCTTCAAATGTGTGGAGTCTCCATGGTGAAAAATTGCATCATGTTCTCTCACTAATACTTGCTAACCATAAAAAATTGGTAGTAATATGTGTCGTACATCCCAGGGAAGATGTTCATCTTTGTCCTCGACAACGGCGCCAAAAATGTTAGCACTAGAAGTCACACCTAGACTGTTGTAGGTGTAAGCCTAGTACCCATCAGAATATAAGTGATTTAAATCATGTTTATACTTGAGTGGATCGACAAGACCAAGTAAGAAAGGGAGAGGGGGAAACAAACTGTCTGTAGAGGCATTCCATTGGGCATGGAGTCATAACATCCTACATATCAAAGGAAATTAAACTGTATGCCAGACAAAAGACATATATAATGATGAGTAGAAGCATATATAATATGAAAAAAGGAATAACACCCATTGTACAAAGATCCTTTATGCAAACAAATTAAAGATTGCTTAAACAATAAACAATGATTTAATGGGCAAGCTACAACAGATCCTCTGTTGTTCATGAATCCATCAATCAATGGTAGTTATGATCCTCAAAACTTGTAATATATTCAAGCAAGAGGATCACAAGAGAAATGGAAAACAAATAATACAATATGATAAACAACTCTCATGAATATTTAATTGCAAAAATGTTGATTACAAACAGGCCCCCAGGCTTACAAATGAGCAACTAAATTGCTCCTCCAGCTCTCTCCTCTCTTAGATCATGAATCCCACCCTTTCCTCAACAAAACCACTTCTATATATAGTATATCAATCCTTCCTAATACAAAGAGGTCAAATTCCAAGTGGTTGCATTGGATTCCCTTTACTCTAGGAGTTGTTACAACAAGGTGAAACAAAAAGTTCACCTAGCTCCTATTCTTTTGGATCTTGTCTATTGTGATAAAAAAAAATTGAAACAGGTCATCCTACATGATATGGTGATAGAACACATGTCTCTCATGTCCAAATACATCCTAGGAAACCATTCTAACCCCCTCATATAGGTGGCATCTCTCCTACAACTCGGATTTATCAAACTATTAGAGTTTGCAGCACCTTTGACAGCATGCGCTACAAACTTTCCTGTAGGTGATGATTTCAACTTTTCTCCCAAACGATGAACTAGGTCAGACGAATTTTTGGTCAGCAAGTCCATGATATTATGATTCATCTCCACAAAAATTTTCATAAGAACTCAAATCGTCATTTAAAAGGTATGATGAAAAATGACTCCGTTGTATACAAATTTGTTGCAAATTGTCCCAAAATACCAGTTCGCAACACCTTTGATAGCATGCACTGTGAATTTTTCTGTAGTTTCTATTTACCTCCAAAATGATTCCAAAATTAAAAAAAATCCATAATAAGTTGGGAAAAACCTTCGAGGTCCTGCTACAAACCTCTTGAAACATGAAGTAACCTTGGAGAAATCATATGAAGATGCTAAATTTAGCTCAAGACTCAAAATCATCACTTAAGTTGTAATTGTATGCACAACAATAGTTGGAGGATGAACATGATGCAAGTAGGAGGTGAGAAAATAAGAATGGAAATCCAAATTGGATGAGGCTGCAGACAAGTAGAATTAAAGCAACTCTGTGTAAAATAAAGGGTTTGCAGTGCCAGTGGTTAAGTTCACAATGCCAGTTTGCAGCGCACAGTTGTAATGGGCAGTTCACAACACAGGGTTGGCAGTGGATAATGTTGTTTGCAAGAGGAAACTGTAAGATGTTCCTTTGGTATAAAAATATTGAAAATGGACAGGGTTTAGGATACCAAAGTTGTGGGCTTTAATTGGGTCAAAGAGTTTGCAACGCAAAAACATGTAACAATTTGCAACAAAAAAATATATACAGTTTGCAGTGGAGAAACATGTAACAATTGTATCCATTTCAATCAACCCTCAAACAACACACAATCACCAAAGAGGTACCTGGTGTATCTGAATATTCAGTTGGTGTCTCACGAACTATACTAGGGCTTAGTTGGAAGAATCCAATCCTCTTTCATCTACTACAACCAGTTTGCAGTGCCAGTTTGCAGCGTGCTTCATTCAAACTGTTAGACTTGTTTCTTGAAACCAACCTGAAGAACATGATGCATTGAATTTGCTAAAAAAAATGAGATATCCCTTGACGAGTTTCCAAGGTACAATGATGAGATATTAGTGCATAAGGTACTTCTTGATACGCTGTGAACTTTTAGGTGAGTTTGCAGCAAGTAGATTGGGCACTTGACTTGACCCTCAAACGATTGAAAATGACATACAGAACCTTTTGTACATCCCTTTGAGACAAGACACATGATAATGATAAGTTTTAGACCAAGGGTGTGACCAATGTTGATCCTTATTTATTTCATGATGATGAACACGATCATGACACCAAGACTCTTGCATGGACTAATGTCAGAAGTTTTGACTCCTGAACATTTCATGTGCTAACACTTACGAATTTCCATCATTATTTGCCTCCATTTCCTTATTGTGATTTTAGGGTGTATTGACCCAAGAAGGGGTTGTCCCTTATTCTATTTGAAGAAGGGGTTAAAGGCCTAGAGGGATTAATGTTGCGTAAAATATAAAATCATTGTATGAACCTTCTAGATGCTTCACCTAGGGATCACCCAAGAAAGTATTGAAACACTTATCTTTGAGGAAAGGGGACCCACAATATGATAAAGAATTATTAAAGGGTTAGTTGAAGGATAGGAGGTCTCATCACGAGCCGACCTATCACGTCCATGAAAATATAGTGGTATGAAATTGCCATTATCTGGTCATCAAACTAGGGTAATGGATCTCAGTTGCATGGATGAGAGAAAGGGGGTCTCACCATAAGCCAACCTTCTCATTTTCACTAGATGTTTTTGGGTGAAATTGCCATTATCTGGACGCCATGCCAAGGCCATGACCTTCAACCTTTCCTTAAAATTATGAAAGAACAAAATAATGGAAAAGAATGTGCTTGGAAAAATTCCATTGTGGATGAAGGTACCACACATCCTCTACAAAGGAACCCATGAATGAGACACTACAACCCTTTATATGTCATGAGCCATATGTCCATTGAGTCTTGACCCCAACCACTTCATCCACTGTACATGGATTGGAGAGGGATTTCTTGGAAACTCTTCTTGACCTAGGGAAAGATCTACCCAATAGGAAACCTCATCAACCCTCCCATACTCAAGCTTGACAGGTCGCATAGTGTCTTTGAGAAATTAATTGTTTGATATAATGATATTTGATGCATATGCTTAGGTGGATCATTTATTGATTGGATTAAATTATCATGATGTTATGACTTGAGATCCTTGGACGGCATGCTCATTTTTCTTTGCAGGACATAGTTGGTGGACAATTTTGTGAGAACAAGCCTATCTTAGGCTTCCATGGGGCTACAATCCCACATGTTAGATGTTGAGGGTCCACATGGCGTATCATAGAGATGAATTATTGAAGACCTAGAATATTACGTGGAAGACTTAGCCTAGTCCTCACATACCAAATGATTTTCCTAGGAGGGGGAAAACGTCTTCTTTTTTAGCTTGACGTCATGTTTAGGGGCTAGGGTTTGGTGGCGGTGTTACCACTCATTGACACATGGACATTTTGAGGAGGATGAGACCTTAGCCATGAGGATATTTCATAGATGCTTGACATGTGGCCTTTGGAGGCCTACCATAGCTTCTCGAACACCAACGACTTGCTCCAAGTGTCAAAACATCCCCTAAAGGGGTGACACCCATATAAAATTAGGGTTTTATTTGTGCAAAAGTGAAATTTTAACTGAATTGTTTAATATTACTTTGATAAATTGGGAAATATTAGGGTTGTTGACCCATAGTATTGTTTTTTACCCCTTAATATGTGGACAAGTCACCTTGGTGCCATTTTGTATATATAAGAGATCATAAGATCTCATTTGGACATAACTCCCCCTCTTGTGAGAAGAACTTGGACTGAAATTTTCTCTACACTTGGCTTATTTTGTCTCTTGTGCACTTGTTTGTGGCTATCTTGATGAATGGTTGATGGAGGAGTGAGGTGCTAGCCTTGGATGAATGGTTTCTAGGTTTTATTGTGGATTTTCTTAACATCTTTCTTGATTTTGGTATGGTATTTTACTCTTATTCTATCATTGTTTCAAGTCAAGGATTTTTGTGCTAGGAGCTAAGTGGGAAGTAAGAGAATTTACACCCCAACTCTAGTCTTCATCATTTATTGCTTGAATTTTATTGATGTTGCAAGGGTTTGTTTGAGGAAGTAAGAGGATTTACACCCCTCATTCTCAAACCCTAATTAGAGATACTTTCCTTGGGAAGTAAGAGGATTTACACCCCCAAGAAAGTAGCATCTCTATTTCATTTACTTGATTCCATTAACCTATTTTTTTAAGGCACTAGTCATTTATTTTTGCATTGGAGATATAAAATCATTTCCTTGGAAAACATGAATTTTTGTCTTTAAAAGATCTCTTGCTTGGAGTTGGTATGCCACATTGAGAGGAATCTTACCCTACTAGGGCATCCCCTCTCTCCCACTACTTTAATTGTTGTTGCAAAAATGAACCTAGCTAATAAAACTCTTTTATATCAAAAACTAACCCTAAGAATTCTCTCTAACTTCACTCACCTAGTCTACTAACTAGGGCACACTTTTTGGGCTAGTTCTTGGCACTTTTCCATGGTTAATTTTGTTACTGCATGCCATTGAATGCTACAGCCATAAGGCTGCAATTTTATGCAGAAAATACATGTTATAACAACTTTCTTTATTCAGCCTCATAGTGCCATATTTAAGTCATAATTGATTTCCTAATTCACTAATAATATCATTGGTTAATCTTATGATTTTACATGATGATTCATATGTCTTATTTGCTGATATAAAATGTCATCTACTGTTGCAAATTAGGGACATCAAGATTAAATTTCTAATCCATACTAACATATATCATTGCAAGGTGTCTTTCTTTGTGTCTCGGGTAGGTACATCCAGAGAAGTACTACACCTTTGGGGCAACAATCACTTGACTTACAAGGCATCTCTTTCCACATCTCACTCCACTTAGATCTGAATTATAGGGGTTTCACTTTCATCTCCATCCATCTACATCTTATTCTCCCTAGGGTCACTGGGATCACCTCCCAAGAGTGACCTAGTCACCCTTGAAGTGCAGGACCTACACTGAGATGACATTGGGTGTAGGATTTCCCAAGTTGTAGCACTTTATTTTTTGGTTGGGTCACTACAACTTGTGATATAACACGACCGACACCCAACCATCGTCCATCGAACACTTCTAGGCTGACGTGGAAACTACTAACATGTCATGACATGTCGGTACTAACATGGCATGACACATCATTCTAAGGTGTTGACTTGAATGACATGGCAAGATACGTGGATGTTGGCATGACATGACACGTAGATGATGACATGGCATGACATGTTATGCCCTCTTTTCTCCATCGACCATTGGCCATTTCTATTGGATAGTAAGAACAATTTGCCAATTCGATCAACACCCGACCATCAACCCATCAAACCATCGATAATTTTTGTTGGCGACTAAAAACAATCCGTTGAATCCGGCTAACCCAACCGTCAGCCATCGAGATTTTATTTTGGCCAACTCGAGCACTTAGAATTTTTTTGACTAAAATACCAATGGAATTGGACCATTGATCTCCCATTAAGAAATAATATTGACCCTTGATTTACTCAACATTTCAAATGGTTGCAACCTTATGAATTTTTAAATTTATTAAAGTAAATCCCAGTCATTAATCTCGTGATAAAATGTGATATCGATCATCGATTCATTGAAATCTGCAAAACACTACAACAACCATTAAAACTTGAATTTCAACCTTCTAGGTGTAATTTAACTCTGCAAATATGTAGATATACTCCATTGAACCTCTCTTAGACAATCATGAATCATTTCAACTCAGATTTTGCTCACGAATTTGGGAATTTCACTCTATTTTTTCTCCATTTCCCCAAATTCGTCATAGACAAAATATGCAATGGAAAATTTGTCAAACTTGCACTGGTTCAAGCCCATACAATCTTGGTGTTTGAACCATATGCTCTAATACCATAATGTAACATCCCCTAGCCCAAGTGAGGAAGATTGTGTCACTGAATGCTCATAAAAATGAAATTTCTATTATCTAATTCAATTTCCTATAGCTTATAGCTACGAATTAAATACTTATTTACGTGTTGAATATTACTCTTATTTAGATGCATCTACAACATTCTAAAACAACAAAAAATGCAACTATTAAATTCAATTTCAGCAACATATAAATCAAATTGATACACAGAGTTAATGCACAACAAATAAACTCATAATACAAACAACAACAAGATAAAACACTTATCTTTTATAAACAGTTGTGCAACCAACTGCTTGAGACGAATGTTCTGCCCAACCATAGACTTGTTGCTCCAAATATCAATAGCAAGTCACCCCCAAACTGAGGCTAGTAATCCAAAAAAGAGGGTGGTCTCTCACTGTCCACTCATATTTCAAAATTCCCACAACCCACTTGCATTCTCCTACATTTATCTAGATTTTCCACCATTTCTCTTTCTCTTGAACCGCACAACCCAAGGAATATACCCCTTCACTGATGTTAGTCCCTTGAGTGTCCCATTCATTTATCAGGGTCTTTTTGGCACATGTAACTAGGAATCTCTTAGCTGAGAACTCAAGGGGACTTGCTACTAGGAAAAACTACCAACAAACAACAACAAACACTTGTTCTTATAGTGCAAATCACAAAGGTGTTAACCCTTAAGGCCTGACAACATGTCTCTTCAATCTTCAGCTCCAAAAAACTCCAAAAACACTCCAACATGCTCTAGAATTTTCCCTCCACGGATGGTTCATCTCCAAGATCTCTTTATTTCTCTCTACTTGTTTTGTATGCACCAAAAAATGAATGTGTAAAACTGTTGTAGCTACCCATACAAATTTTCTCTCCTTTGGCTTACTTGATTGACTCACACACTTCCCCAATTAGATGATTGTAGTTGGCCCCCCATGCTCGCAATAACTATTGGATGTGACCAATCACACCCACCCTCTTACATGTATTCAATGATTAGCTTTGGGAACACTCAATAAAAAATTAGAAGGTTCATATACCAAAAGAAAATTTAGGAAAATGGGTTGAATTAATATACATGGGTACTTCCCTCTTGGACCCCTATTGACCATTCTCTTATACCCTCTGCTCTCTTGTGGATTAATTCATCCCCCATCTATGTCCATGTCCCCTTAGTAGCTAGCATTACATTTCATTATTAAAACATAGAAATACAATTAGTATATTACATTGCTTGGTCATAGCCACATATTATATCTACATTAAGCATTAATTAAATTGAGGATTATAGAGGGGAAATTACATGCACTAACATGGTTGGTGTCATGGAATTTGTGTGTCTCTACTAATGTGGCATCCAATATGTCCCATCGTGTATCGGTCCATCATCCTCCAGAGACATTCATTGTGCTTACACTCTACTTTCTTATGATATCCCGATATCATATATGGTGAACCCCACTACCGGGGCACCGACCTATTGGCCTACTAGGCCCTTAAAATTCATGTCTTCAACCATTCATTTGATATTTGTTATTCCAGTGTGAAATAGTTGTTGACATGATCTTCACATGGGTTTCATTTGCATGTCCTGACTAACGCGACATTGTACAAGGTATGACATGTGGAACTATATGTGAGTATGCTTTCATGGCATTGATGTGGCCACTAGAGCTGGACCATGGGGTATTAGCCACCAGAGCATTGGGAATTCAATGTTGCAGGATGTTCAATATCATGATATATGATATCGTGATATCGAACCACCAAGGTACTGAACTATCAAGGCACTGGGTTATCGTGCCACCAGGATATTGGGCCATCGTGCCCCCAAAAATTTAACACCATGCTCTTCATGCGATATATGATATGTCATGGTAACAATCCTTTGATATTGGATCTTGGCTATTGATCTTTGGTGATCAACAATTAGGATTTTACCAGTTTTGGGTCCACCATTCTCCACAAAAAAAAATTAACTTCTCATGCAGGGTTCCATGACTTGTCTGTTTTCATTCAAACAATGCATTGCTACTTTTTCATTATAAAGCATTTGGACTCAGTTTTCCCAATGAATGTCGGAAACATAATGTTGCAGAAATATATTTTTGTGCCCTAATACTTCAATTGTGGTTCCCTTACCAGGCTTATTATTGTTTGGGATATCTTTTGTGCCATTGATTCTCAACACCTGTAATCATTAAACAAACGATAAGGATCTTCGCCTCCATCTTGTTCCTCAGATATTGTTTCTCTATTTTGGGGTCATCTCGTTCAATGTCCAATTTCCATTTCTCATCATCATTGTGTAGCTCAAATTTTTTTGGGTTGACTATTCACAATTGTCTTTCCTTTGGCATATGCTTAACACTTTAGTTCTTAATCATTTTCTTGTTATGAATAAGTTCATTCACATAGAAATTTCCTTCTTCCTCTAGTTCGATTTGCAACTTCCTATGTCTTGATCGATTCTCATTGGGTCTAGTAATCTCCCCCTATGTGTGACATCAATGAAAACACATTTCCAACATGGATACAGATAAGTTTGATGCAATGATTGAGTGCTTCTATAATTTATATACCTATCTACTACCTCACCGAGATGCACTAGGGATAGATCTATTATAAGAATGGATAAAGAGAAGCCCAAGTTGACTAAGGGTCCTATGAGAGTAGTCTTGAAAATTTCCTAAAATCCATGATATTATGTGTGGATATTATGCCTACATGTAGATCCTCAAACCATAGAAAGGCATGTGAATAAGGTCTCCAATAGTATCTCTATTGTAGAAGGGGACTAAGAAAGCCCCTACCCACAATTTGAGTGTGATGGAGTTGCAACCAGGTTTCTCATTCAAGGATGTGGTGTTGGAGCAGGCTATTTTGGGGAAATGTGCAACAATTTTGGAGGACAGTTGGAGCGCGCACCAGAAAAGAAGGAAAATAAGGGTTTTGGGTCCTTATTGTAAGCATTTTTACCCATTTTGGTAGTATAAATATATGATGTATGAGGTAGCTAAAAAATATTTGATCTTTTTGGTAGCAAGTTTTTGATAGATATTTTTCGAGCAAAATGCTGGGTCGATTTTGGAGATGAGTATGTTTCTGAAGTTGTAACTAAGGGTTAGGTTGCAATTTGTGGAGCTTGGTGAAACATTGATTAGCCTCACCATCACCATAGTTTTGATTTAATGTGCACAAATCATATGTAAATGTGTTGAACCTACACATAATAGATCTAGCTAGAAAATACCACACACATTTGCAGAGAGAAATTGAGAAAGAAGAAGCAAGAGAGAAAGAATGGAATAATTCTCATTAATCGTATTCCACACTCAAAGAGTGAATAATTTACAATATATATAGGCTACATGAGTAACTAATGCACCATAGTGGTGGTCTAGAGTGATCTAGACACACATCAACAGTTATGAGAGTAAACTGCCACCTAGTCTAGTCTCTCAGGTAGTTACGAGAGTGAACTGCCACCTAGTCTAGTCTCTCAGGCAGTTACGAGAGTGAACTACCACCTAGTCTGAGTTAACTAGCCTATTAGTATTCAGTTAACTGAATGAAACAAAGTGAAGTGAGGAGGAGATCAGGGAATCATGAGTAATTTTCTAGTCTGGTGATGATCTCATGAAAAATTCACATTAGTTGGTGATGATCCCAATGTTGCATGGTGATAATCCCAATGTAGCATCTAGACTCCACTCAATTGATCAAACTGAAGAGAATATTCTCTAAAAGGAATATTCTTCCTAAAATGTAGGAGACTGAATAATGACTAATAAACAAGGAAAAAACTTAGGAAAAATAAATCCTAGGTGTGTGTGAAGTAACTCCAACACCCCCCCTGAACATCACTATGGTGAAAATAAAGAATGGGTCCCAACAACGAGGCCATGTTAGGTACCCAAATACAAAAGATACACTGAAATAAAGTGAGGAAAGAGGGAAAACCTCATGGGAACCCCCCCCTCAAGGTACAATGTATGTAAAAAAATAAAAATGAGAAGGAACAAAAAGCAGTTGCTAAGCAATCGTGTCCTTCACTCCAAGAAGACCTCGCAACTGTGCAAGTTTGTGCTCGTTGAAGATTTTTTTGAAGTTGTAGATGTCTTCATGGATATGATGAAGTAGATGCACCATTGGGATTTCCACACATCCACTTTCTCTTCTTGTAATGAAGAATATCCAAATAAAGTTTGGATGAAACTTTGAAAATCGTGCGGTCGTTTCTGAAAAAATGATGAAATTTTGTTGATTTTAAAATGATCATAACTTCATTTCTCGGACTCCGTTTCCAATGATTTTTTTTTTGAAATTGGATATTTTCCAGAAATTCAAATATCCAATATTTTTCTGCAAATTTGTCTCAGAAAATATCATAATTGAGTCTGATGTTGATCCAGGTGGATATTGGTGGCCACCCGCCTATTCCACTTGGACCCACACCATTGTTTCTTTCGTTTATTTAGTTTTCTTAATTGTAGCACAATTTACTATTTTTAGTAGTTTTTTGGGTCCTGAACTTCCGGAGCCATTTTGAGGCCCTAAACGACGTTTTTTGGGCATGAATGCCAAAGACGTTTTTTGGGCATACATGCTTCGACATTCATGCCCAAAAAATGTTGTTTAGGGCCTCAAAACGGCTCTGGAAGTTCAGGACCCGAAAAACTGCTAAAAATAGTAAATTGTGCTACAATTAAGGAAATTGAAAAAACAAAAGAAACAATAGTGTGGGTCCAAGTGGAATAGGTGGGTGGCCACCAATATCCACCTGGATCATTCATCCCCCCTTAGGAAGCAATGGTCCCCATTGCGTTTAAGTTCCTCCATGAGATGAGGAAACTTTTGCTGAACTTCGTCCCTGGTGAGCCACTTGCCCTGGTGAAGGAGTTGGCCTGCTTTGACAACTTGATATAGCTGGATCCTCTGTTCGGAGGTGTTCTTGATATGTGTGTCCATAATTCGATCATTTGTGGCTTGTTTCATGCAATATGGGTTTAACTCTGTTGGTGTGAGTTGTTCTTCCATGTCGGATGTGTCCAGTAGAGGTGGAAAGTAGGGTCAAAGGCGGACGACATTGAACACTGCGTGAAGACCAAGGAATGGTGGAATACTGAGCTCAAAGGAATTTTCCCCTACAGCCTTGGTGATGGCGTATGGCCCATATCGGAGTGGGCGAATATCGCGGTAGGGTCCAGGGAGGCACTCCTTTTGCAAATGTATCCACACTTTGTCGCCCACCTGGAATTTGTGTGGCACCCGATGTTGATCATGTCGCTGCTTGTACTTAGCATTGGCTCTGTCCAAGATGTCATGAACCTGTTGGAAGATGTGTTGAATTTCCTCAATGAAGTTGTTTGCCTTGTCATCCCCAGACTAGATATGGGATGAATCTACCTGAGTGGCCACAAATGGCATGGCTACGTCAATGGGACATAGTGGCTGGAATCCCAAGCCCACCTGAAAGGGGTTGTGGCTGGTTGAGCTATGGAGAGCCTGATTGTAGCTTTGTTGTACATAGGGGAGGCTCTCATCCCATGTGCGTGGATGCCTTGAGTTGTACATGTGCAGAATGTGTACAATCCTCCAGTTGACAACCTCTGTCTGGCCATCAGTTTGTGGATGGAAAGCTATGGACTGGGTGAGCTTGGTGTCCAACATCGACTAGAGGTTGGACCAAAATGTACTGAGGAACCTGATATCTCAATCTGAGATGATAGACTGTGGGATCCCAAAGTGTACCCACACTAGCTCAAAGAAGAGTTTAGCAGTGGCTTCTGCTGTGATATTCTTCTTCCAGGCCATCATAATGGACATCTTCGAGAATCTTTCGACGACCAAAAAAACACAGTCATTGCCATGCTTAGTAGAAGGAAGGCCCGACATGTAATCCATGGATATGGATTCCCAAGGTCAACTAGGGGTGGGAAACAGAGTATAAAGGCCTTGCTTTTTGATGGTCGGTTTGGCAATGGCGCAAGTAGTGTAGGACTTGATGTACTTCCCGACATCCTGTCGAAGGTTTGACAAATAGAAATACTTTTGCAGTACTGCCATGGTTTTCTTGACCCTGAAATGCCCAGCGTCCCGATTGTAGTGCGCCTCCCAAATCATCTTGGCACACTCGCTTGAAGGAACACAAAGATGTCCCAGGTGACATAGCAGGGCATCCTGGTGGTGAAAATTAGGAACTTTCTTACCTTCCAAGAGCATATTGTATGTGTGGCCGAATTTTGGATCACTTTTGTAGAGAAGTGGCCAATTGGAAGTCTCGTGCCCACAAGAGTTGAGCATCGTGGTTAGCGCTAGGATAGGGGGTCGGCTGAGGTAGTCTACAAAATTATTGGTGCTTCCTTTCTTGTACTTAATGTTCAAATGAAAATGTTGCAGGTATGTGGACCACTCCTGATGGTGATCATTCTGCAACTTCCCTTGTGTCTGTATGAACTACAAGGGTCGATGGTCTGTGTGGATGACTGTTTCCTTTCCCAAAATGTAATGCTTCCATTGTCGACAAGCCTGCACAATGGAATACATATCCTTGTCATAAGTCGGATAACTCCTGACTGTATCAGAAAGTGTCTCACTAAGATATGCCACTGGATTCCCTTGTTGAGTAAGGACTGCCCCAATAGCATAGTTGGAGGCATCTGTCTCGATCTCAAATGGTTGTTGCAAGTATGGTAATGTGAGCACTGGTGTAGAGCAGAGATGATGCTTCAAATCGTCGAATGCCTACTATTGAGATTCAGACCAAAATAATTTTTCTTTCAACCCTCCCTTGGTGACTTGACTCAAGGACGAAGTGATATGAGAGAATCCCAACACAAACCTACGGTAGAAATTGGCAAGAACCAAAAACTTGTGGAGCTCTATTAGGGTGGTTGGGGCTGGCCAATCCTGAATGACTTGGATCTTGGCTGGATCCACATGCATCCCCTACTCATCAATAATGTATCCTAGATACTGAACCTGGGGCATGCCAAATGTGTACTTCTCCAAATTGGCACATAACTTGTGTTGCCGCAGTGTTTGGAGGATTTTTCGGATGTGTTGGAGGTGCTCTTCCCATGTCTGGATGCAGATCAGAATGTCATCCAAGTAAACCACTACAAATGACTTGGTGAATGGTCGTAATATGTCGTTCATTAGTCTCATGAAGGTTGCAGGGGTGTTCATCAAATCGAAAGGCATGACCAACCATTCAACAAGGCTCTCCTTGGATTTGAAGGAAGTCTTCCACACATCAAAGGGTTCGATTGGTACCTGGTGATACCCAGACTTCAAGTTGATATTGCTGAAATATTTCACCCCCTTGAGTTGGTCCAGAAGGTCATCAATCCGTGGGATCAGGTACCTATTCCGGACAGTGATCTTGTTCAGTGCCCGATAGTCAATGCAGAGTCTCCAAGTCCCATCCTTCTTCTGCACTAGCATGATCGGGCTCCCACAAAGAGATGAACTTGGCTGGATGTGACCTTTCCACAACAGCTCCTGAATCTGCCTCTTGATTTCATCATTCTCCAGAACAGAGCATCTATAGATCGGTCCATTAGGCAATGACGCACCTGAGGTTCGATCGATGGCTTGCTTGACCTGACAATGTAGAGCCACCCCTGCGGGGGAGGTGAATATGTCCTCATACTCCTCCATGACCTTATCCATCTGTTGTTGTCATGTAGAGGGGCCCTGTATGGAGTTCGTGGCCATAGTCTTCTTCTTTCCCTGAGGGTGGATCATTAGGAAAACAAATTTCCTGGTTTTGGCAATGAGCTTACAACATTGTTTTGCAGTAACCAAAGAGATGGTTGTACGTGGTGTTATTTCTGGTATCCTGTACATCTTATTTCCCAAAGTAATAATAACAGCACAAGGCTTGGACTCATACAAAACATGTCTCTTAATCCACAAGAATGGTTGGCCTAATAATACATCAGAAACATCAAGAAGAGAAATGTCACATAATACCTCATCCGTGAAGGGCTTGATGCTGTAGGGAAGGATACATTGCTAGCTTATGCGGAGGTCTCGTCCTTGGCGTAGCCACCCTATGGTGTATGGTTGTGGGTGTGATGTGGTCGGAAAGACCAGTCGTTTCATGACCTCTACTGAGATGAGGTTCTTCTGGATCCTGCTATCGACAATGAACTTCAACGGGGAACCCTTTACCCACATATGGGAATGGAAGAGGTGCTCCGCCTCCTCTAGATCTTCTGGTTCCTTCTTCTAGATCTTCGTGGTGGCAACGGTGGCATTGGGCTCTGCATTGATAATCTGCTTCCCCCTGTCATTCCCCTCGTCAGGTTCTGATTCAGAGTCAGAGCCTGCATCCGATTCAGAAGCCTTCAACTCGGCTACCAATGACTGCTTGGCCCGACACTCACTTGTGTTGTGAGTGGAGCTCTTATGGAACTCACACCACTTCCCTGTGTCCTTTTTTAGATTTGTGATGTTGTTCTTTACTTACGGCTTTGGAAGGTCGTCCTGGGTTACCCCGCCTTGGCTTGGTCCTTTGTTCAGTGGTTTGGCAATACCTTTCCCTTGCTTTTGATTCATAGACCCAAAGTCTCTCTTCTTCTGTTTGAACTTTTGCTCAATCTTGGTAGCATACCAGTATGTCACACCAAGCGAGCAGATGTTGAGCAACTCCATTTCCTTCTGAATGTATCTATGAATATAACTATGGTACTTTAACACCAAATGTTTCTCTGAATATTTGATACCCAACTTTGTGCGTAGGGTATGTAACAGATTTGTCATCTCATGCAAATCTTGGTCTCTTTGTTGCCGCAATGTAGTCCATTGTATGTATTTGTCCTCATAGCTCCCCACGGGATAATATTGTTCCTTGATGGCATCTCGAAAAAAATTCCAAGTGGGTGCGACCGAGAACAGAGAGGGTTCCCCCTCACTCTGTTTCTCCCTGTAGGTTTCCCACCAGTCCTTGACATGGGGGGTAACTTTAAGGAGTGAAAAAAAATCCTTTCTCGGTCAAAAAATTCATGAACCGAGAAATATCCTTCTAGAAGATTCAACCATCTATCAATGCCATCTGCATCTGTTTGGCCCTCAAATATGGTAATGTCAAAGTTTACTTATACCTTAAAAGGAGTGGCACCTCCAGAGTGGTTGTTGGATGTAGATGCGCTTCCAATGGGTAGTCGTTGAAGGATCTGGGAAAAGTTGTCCATCATTGTGTTCCTTTGTTTCTCGAGGGCCTCCTCGAGCAATAATTTGATAGGATCTCCTGCTCCCTCATATTTCTTTTCTTCCCCCATGGGCGATCGTCGGGGTTTGCGAGGCTGATCTTGCAACGATTCAACTAGATAGAGCCCTAACTCCTTATACCTTGATCTTGTTGGGGACATGCAAAGAAGGATCGAGAAAGAGAAGACTGCTCTGATACCACTGTTCTGTATTTATGCAGGAACACAATGAAATACAAAAATACACATGAACTCATATATGCAGTGGAAGTGAAACTTCATTTCATTAACAACAAATGATTAAAATATGCTTACAGACAGAATGGAAATAAAATAGCTCGGGCATTGGTAGCTTATCTCTGAGAAGAGATGTGGTGGCTACTGGCCTATGAAATCTATGTTACAATGAGGCTCGAAGGCCTATATATTATTTAGAAACAATGGAAAACCCTAAACATCCAAAAACCTAACCCTAGGAGATGAAACGCTAGAATATGGGCCCCGTTGGGGTAAATTGGTACATCAATTTCCCAGGGTCGTAACTTTGGCATACTATCTCTGTTTGACACACATGATACATCGTTAGAAAGATCTATCCAAGGAATACACTGCTGACATTGAATATCAAGTCTGGAATTGACTCATATTCCATTCCAGACTTGATATTCACTATCAACAGTGTAGTCCTCGGATAGATCTTTCTAACGATGTATCATGTGCAGCAAAATGAGATAGTATGCCAAAGTTACGACCCCGGGAAATTGATGTGCCAATTTACCCCAATGGGGCCCATATTCTAGCGTTTCATCTCCTAGGGTTAGGTTTTTGGATGTTTAGGGTTTTCCATTATTTCTCAATAATATATAGGCCTTCAAGCCTCATTGTAACGCATAGTTCATAGGCCAATAGCCACCACATCTATTCTCAGAGATAAGCTACCAATGCCCGAGCTATTTTATTTCCATTCTGTCTGTAAGCATATTTCAGTCATTTGTTGTTAATGAAATGAATTTTTACTTCCGCTGCATATCTGCATTCATGTGTATTTATGTATTTCATTGTGTTCCTGCATAAATACGGATCAGATGTGTGCGACTCCTTTTTTGTCTCATGAGATGCATGCATTGCGCATGGAAAAGTGTTTGCATGAGACCCCTGAGATGCATGCCATATATCTTCCACATGAATTTAGAAAACAAATCTTAAATGGAGTAGACACCATCTTCAATTAATGGAATACAATTTGTGCAAATACTTGTGTAGAAGACTCTTCATAATAAAATGTTTGATCTTTTGAGGGCTTCTCTTATGGATCTATCTGTTCAACCTCCTACATGAAATCTTCACAATCTTCTTTATTCCCGAATAGAACCTCCAATATGGTCCATAATTCATTTGGAGTTGATTCTTGTGAGTCATTTACTTTATGGAGAATTTCAGGAGAAATAAATCAGAGGATGCATGTTATGGCCATATCTTGTCTATTCAGAAAATCATTTTTCTCATCAACAGAATCATGATCTACTAACATTGAAATAGTTATTAGGTACAAGCCTCTACATCTGAGCAGAAGAAGAATTTTTTGGCTTCCATCCAAATAGTTATGAGGCATGAGAAGTATTGCCGGTGAATAATCCATCTTTTTTTGCATTCTTCAATCTTCAGTACCTGAAAAAATAATTTGGTGTAGCTTTTTATTAGCAGTCTGTCGGCTCTGATACCATGTAAATGTGTTGAACCTACACATAATAGATCTATCTAGAAAATACCACACACATTTGCAAAGACAAATTGAGAAATAAGAAGCAAGAGAGAAAGAATGGAATAATTCTCATCAACTGTATTCCACACTCAAAGAGTGAATAATTTACAATAGATATAGGCTACATGAGTAAATAATGCACCATAGTGGTGGTATAAAGTGATTTGGACACACACCAATAGTTACGGGAGTAAACTGCCACCTAGTCTAGTCTCTTAGGAAGTTACGGGAGTGAACTGCCACCTAGTATGAGTTAACTAGTTTATCAGTCTTCAATTAACTGACTGAAATAGAGTGAAGTGAGAAGGAGATCAAAGAATCACGAGTAATGTGCTACACTAGTGATGACCCCAAGGAAAATTCACATTAGCTGGTGATGATCCCAATGCTTCATGGTGATAATCCCAATGTAGTATCTAGACTCCACTCAACTGATCAAGCTAAAGAGAATATTCTTCCTAAAATATAGGAAACTAAATAATGACTAATAAACAAGGAAAAACCTTAGGAAAAATAAATCATAGGTGTGTGTTAAGTAACTCCAACAACAGAGAATTGAAGATGAATAATCAAGAAACTAGATCTTTGTGAATGTAGCCCAGGGGGGTGAACCACGGTAAAACCTATGTTATTGTGTGGAATGTTTCCTTTTATGTGTTTCTATTATTTATAATGAATGAATGGATGAATCTATTAAGACTTAATTTACAATGCACACTATATTAGTTATGCAGAACGAATTTTAATGGTTAAAGAAATGGTAGATCTGATGAATGTTGAAGTATATTAATATGCCTAACATCCCCGGGAGCACCATCTCTTCCATGAATGAAAACATTTGGGTTCTGCAGTCACCCATAATCCATCTCGGGTGAGACTCCGTTGTGCACTCTTTGCACAGTGTTGCCTTCTGATCTCCAAAAGGGCCGATGGTTTCTAGGGTTTTGTTGGAGAACTAAGGTAGAACCCGGGTCAACCCATACATCCAACAAATGGTTCTGTTTTCGGTTGGAACTTAGAATATTGGACTGGAAGGTATTTGATGAGAAGGACAGTGAATATTGAAAGATGGTTGGATAAAAAACATCTTGAGTTTGTGCAAAAAGATAATAGAAGTTTCAGTTATACACCACGCCAGTGTTTGGACATGTACATGTTTACTTATTTGCATGAGGCATTTTTATGTTATTTCCTAGAGTTTCTAAAAGAGTGGATATTGAGGTTCAAGGATAATCATCCCACTAACCGGATCATACCAGTAGAGTGGACTACTAAGAATATTGTGCGTTTGGAAAGAGTTAATAATAAATTCATGTCTGCAGTGGATTTTTGGTTAGACAGTATTGTTGCAGGATTTATTACTGATTTTACAGTCGATACTGTGAAGTCATACACTATTGCAGAGAATGATTTTTTGAAGGGAACAAGAGGAAGGTACATTCGATTACTTTACACATCAATCAATATTTTATTACATGATAAAGGAGTGATGAAAATGACATCAGATAGCTAAATCGATCTGCGTGCATGGGGGAACTGGGGGAAGCACTAAGGAAGATATGATATATGGAGAAGGCTCTAGAGAGAGGCTAGAAGAAGGAAGAAATGGACCCAATAATGATGGATGAAGAATAGACCAAGGATATATTGAGCAGAGCAGGAGTGTCGTGCAGTGGATGACCCTACCAGTATAAGATCAATAGTAAGAAGAGGGAAGTATCCAAGTAGGAGGGCTTGGAAAATGATGATGAATAGGTAGAGGATCTCCATGCGACGGGGCATATTGAGGAAATATTGCATGCCACATATGAGAGGAAAACCATAGGTCAAGGGTCTAGCCCAGAAAAAGGCTCTCCATTCCATCTTTGAATTAGTGTGGAACCCACAACCCCATGTGTGAATAAGACATCTAAAGAGAAAGAACTAGTTATCCAACAAGTGATTAGTGGTATAATACTTTTATTAGGAAGAGGTTCTAGTGTAAATTCGTTCAACTAGCATTAGTCAAGTATATAAACCACATGGAGGTGGTAGTACAACAAATTTCACAATGGCAGGAGTAGATCCAACTATTTGGTTACTAGAGTTCCGTGAAGAAGTTTTGGAGGAACTAGAGAAGAATTTATTTATCTGTGAGAATATTTGAGCAACTTAGTGGATCCCAGATGAAGATACATAGTTTTCCTAGATTGGAATCAAATTTAGAGACTCTGCACTAGACTAGTATATGGGCCTCGCAGTAAACAGTCCACAAGGAGTGCCTACAATTGTCGCAGATGTGAATAAGGCATTAATCAATGAGTTTCAATGGCCAAGTTCAGAGGATCAGTTCATGAATGCGATGATAAAATAGAAGCTAGGAGAATAAGTTTGGGAAGTTGATTAGAAATTCAAGAGACTAAAAGGTAAGTTGAAGTATCCTATCACATATATGCAATATAAAAATTTATTTTTTAATTATTTATTGCCACATTTGAAGTATCCATTGAGGCAACATAAGTTCCAAACTGAGGATAAGTCCTTGCAAGCATCCTTGCAATTGGAGTAAAATTAGTATAAGCATATAGATCCAGATGTGGAAGAGTTAAGATCAAATATAAAGATCCTGGAATTTCAGTTGAATCAGAAAAAAGGTAAGGAGAAGAGGGAAGATGTTTGGTGCACACTATGCATAACAAAAGGGCATCATAAGAATGAGTGTCCAACCTTTGTGAAAAATTTGGGAACATGAATTCTAAATCCTTTACCCATAGGAGGACCATGGTGTGAGATATGCATATCACATGGACACGATCCTTATCATTGTCCTATGATTCAAAAATATCAAACAATACCTAAGAGTACATTATTCAACTTATGTAAGTTAGTAGGACATGAATACAAGGACTACAAAACTTTGGAAATAATGAAGGAGAAGACATTAGATACTTATAGGGTGTAGGATGATTTAATGATAGGATAACCTGTGCACAAATTTACAGCGCAGCCGCAGTATAATAATGTGCAGCAGTTTGCAACACCACCACAGTATAACAACATGCATTATAATAATGCACAACAATTTTCAGCACCACCGTAGTATAATAACATGAAATAGTTTGTAGTGCCACCACAATATAATAATGTGCAACCACAATACAATCAGGCACCACAGTATAATACACAACATAGATAAAATCAAGGAAACAAAGGAGGAGGTCGTGGAGGAAGAGGATTTGGAGGAGACAGAGGACTAGTGACTTGTCACAATTTTCAAAAACCTGGGCATTATGCAAGGTATTTCCCACATCCACCAATGACATGTATGTATTGTCATGCAACAGACCATGGCACAAAATAATGTTTGACACTGTTGACAAAGATACAGGAAAAGAGGAACCAGAACAATCATAATGTTCAATGGATTTTTGTGGAAACCATAGAAGAGGATGGGAAGAAGATCAATATAGTTACTAGAGGAGGAGCCAAAATAGGAGCAGATGTAGTAAAGTAGAATTAGGACCAACACCAATGGATCAGAAAGAATACAACACCTCAACATAATTTTGATGCATGCAAGGAGAGGGAGACATTCAAGGAGGCTAGACAATAGATTTTGAAGGAGAATATTGTGTCTACTTCAGGTACAAAAACATGATATGATGTACCATTGTATGACAGCCTCATCTGTTTGATCAAGCCAACATATATCATCCTTCAAAACAAGAAAGTAATCTAAGAAATGTTTTGGGGTCTTATGTGAAGTTGTTGAATGATAAAAACTCTTTGCAAGTATTACAAAGTATGATATAAAAGTGCAATTATGGAGTAGAGATGAAATTAGAAAAGAAAAAAGTCAATCAAATCTGTGAGAAGATAAGAACAAGTAGGGATTTCAGGTTAAATGCAAACATTGGAGATTTCAATATGGTTGATATCATATTAGACTTGGGGTATGTATGACTCTGAAGTAAATGTTCTTCCTAAGAAGACATGGGAAGCTATGGGGGAACCTACATTGGTATATTCACCCATCCAGTTGAAGTTATCAAAATGACATAGAGTGATACCAATTGGTAGATTGAAAGGAATACCAGTGGATCTATATGGTGTGTGCACCATGGAAGACTTTGAAGTGATTGACATAGTAGATAGTACTACACCCTATCCAACATTGTTGGGACTGGATTGGGAATTTGATAATCATACTATCATCAACTTGAAGACCAGGAAGATTCTTTTGAATCACAAGAATATATATTTATAGAAACATTAGATCCCTTAGAGGGAGGAATATATGTTGAACATGTGACAGAGAATTTTATTATAGAAGAAATAAACTAGTTGTATAGAATTGTTGCGTGAGAAGAAGATTACATCAACCCAACAACAAATGGCATGCTCAACTGGAGAAGCACTAGTTCTTGTGCTTTAGATTCAAATACAAGTCTGGAGAATTGACAACAACATTTTTTCATGATTTATCTACTAGAATATGTGAAAGGATGACCCACACACTAAGATGGGTTGGTACAGAGGTAAGAGAACCTCCCACTTTTATGGTCAGAATGAATTAGAACAATTTTTAATGAAGTTTGAGTTTGAATTGGTGGAAAATCAAAGGTTTCCAGTATTGGACATCGCCTTGAAAGTAACACATGCATGTTGGTGGGGAAATCATATGGAGAAGAACAACAAATGGTATCAATGCAAGAGATTACTACACATCAGATTGGGCACAAAACATGAGAACATATCTGTGGAGAAGTATGATGGAATTGGACAGCCCAGAGAACATATAGAAGGATATATAATTCAGTGGATATTGGTACCACCAAAGGAATGGCCACATCATTTTATTGACACATTAGAAGGCATTCCAAGGAATTGGTACACAGAATTGGAACTATGCAGAGAAACTGCAAGCTGGGAAGATTTGTAGCAGAATTTTTTGATCACATTTTCATTTGAACATGAGAGTCCAGAGATAGATATAGCACTGAAGGTGGTAAGAGGATGGATTTTTGAAGAACTTGAAGTGGAAATTGTGTCAGCTTATCAGAACCAAAAGAGACATATAGTCAGACAATTGCTACATTGTTATCACGTCGTAGAAGATGACCCAACCAAAGAAAACCCGTGCAATATCCAGATCACAAAAGTTGAAGCGAAAAGAGAAGTAGAAGGGACATAGTTAGAGTCAGAAGATTTTGTTGCATCTCTTAAGATAAAGAAACTAAATATTGGAACAACAAAGAATCCAAAGATTGCAAGTATTGGGGGTTATTGGGATAACCAGATAGTAGAAATAATAACAGAGTTACTGCACGAGTATAGTGATTTGTTTCCAACAATGTTTTCAGAGATGAAAGGGGTAGTAGGATAACTTGGAGAGATGAAGTTCCCTTTGAAACCAGATGCCAAATCAATAATACAGAGACCTTACAGGTTGAATCTAGTGTATAAGTAGAAAGTGAAGGAAGAAATTGAAAAAATGTTAGAGGTTTGTGTCATAGAACCAGTGGAAGAATCTAAGTGGATTATCCCTATGATAGTGCAAGAAAAGAATAAAGAGGGAATAAGGATCTGTGTAGACTTGAGGAAGCTGAATGATGCATGTCTACATGATCCCTTCCCTACTCCATTTACAGATGAAGTATTGGAGAATGTAGGAGGACAAGAAACCTATTCATTCACTGATGGATTTTTAGGATATCACCAGATCAAAATAGCACCAGAATATCGACAAACTACATTTTCCACAGAATGGGGGTCATATCAATATACAATGATGCCATTTGGGTTGACGAATTCCCTTGCAATTTTTTCAAGTGTAGTAGTAGCTTCCTTTAAGGATTTCGTACATAAGTTTTTGGAGGTTTACTTGGCTGATTGGATAGTTTTTGGTTTATTGAAGGATCATGTTGAAGTATGATGATTGATGTTAGAGTCCCAGGGATGATTTTAAGAATGGAAATTTATTTTAAAATGTAGAAACCTTGGTGAATCTTACTAATCCTTCATATGCCAACTATAAATGATTGGCGATTTTTTTGTAAAAATATTCAAATTTCTAAGGATTTTATATAGTTTTTATAAAATTTTGGCTATTTTTAAGGTAAAATAATTTTATTCTATAGAATTTGGGAGAATTATTTTTAAAATAACGAATCTCGTTTTTGGAAAAACCATGAAAAAATAGCCCATGAGCGAAATTTAGCCCCTAAAATCATCTTTGTGTCAGACAGGTGTAGACAATGTCACATTTCATTGAATATTAAGTAATGAATTTTCAACACACCATTTGGTATTTTTTTAGGGCATGTGGTGTGTAAATAGGGTTTGTGGATTGATCCTACATTAGTGAAAGAGTACACTTGGTCATACAATGTATGAAAAGAATTTTATTAGGGGATTTGCATAGATTATTGCTCCCTTGAAAAAATTCTTGAAAAATGATATTAAGTGTCAGTGGAATGATGAGTGCCAACAAATTTCAGATATTTTGAAGGAAAAAATGGTGACAATGCCAATTTTGGTATTTCCATATTGGTTAGAGGAGTTTCATTTTCATGTGGATGCATCTGTAATAACACTTGGAGCAATATTAACACAATGAGGAGAAGGTGATATAGATCACCCCATAGCATTTGCAAGTAGGGAAATTTCCGATTCATAGCAAAATTAAAACACAACAAAAAGAGAAGGATTGTCTATGGTATATGCCTTGCAAAATTTCAGACATAATTTGTTAGGCCAACACTTTAAAATGTTTACAGATCACTCCACTCTTAGATATTTGGTCAATGAGCCAATTTTGGGGGGAAGAATATGCACATGGTTATTGTTGTTTCAGGAGTTTGACTTTGAAGTAGTTGTAAATCCTAGAAGATTGAATGTAGGGCTAGATCATGTGTCCAGGATAACTAATGGAGAGGAACCAAGAAACTTGAAGGAAAATTTCCTAGATGCACAACTCTTTTCAATATAGATTGTTGATGAATATTTTGCTGACATTATTGAATTTTTGAGCACAAGATTTCCCCCAAAGGAATTTAATACTCTACAGAAGAAAAAATTGGTGGTTAGAACTGGAGACTACCAACTGATTGTAGGTCACTTGTACAAACTTGGTGCATAAATTTTTTTGAGGATATGTGTCATGGAGCATGAACGACCTATCATTTTAGCAAAAGAACATGAAGGAATAGATAGAGGACATCATGCAGGGAAATCTATTGCACAAAATATATTGTGTGTAGGATTATGGTGGACAACAGTTCACAAGGATGAAAAGGAGTATTGTTATAATTGTGATGTCTTTCAGAGGGTTGGAAATCCATCCAAAAGGGATGAGATGCCATTAATACCTCAATTAACTTTGAAAGTGTTTGATGAATGGGAAGTAGATTTTGTAGGACCAATTAATCCACCATCTGTAAGATCAAGAGAAAGATATATCATTACAATGATGTAATATTTAACTAGATGGGATGAAGTAGAAACAATGATATATTGTAGTGCAGAGACTGCAACACACTTCTTGTTTAAGAAAGTAGTTACAAGATTTGGATGCCCTAGAGTTTTGATGAGTGATTATGGGACTCATTTTATTATTAGTACTATCTAGGAAATGATTGGGGAATTTGAGATACATCATCAGAAGAGCACTCCTTACCATCCCCAGGCTAATGGAATAGCGTAATCATTTAACAAGATATTCTAGAATGCATTAACCAAGATTTGCATTGTGAACATGGATGATTGGGACTTGAATATACCGACAATATTATGGGCCTATAGAACTACATGCAAGAAGCTAATAGGGAAGACACCTTTCAGAATGGTGTATGGACATGAAGAAGTAGTCCCTTTAGAGTATATGATACCTAGTTTGTGCATTGCAATTATTACAAACATGAAAGAAAGAGGTACAGTGCAAGAAATATTGAATCAACTCATGGAATTAGAAGAATACATGATTATAGTTGGTTTCCATCAAAAAGTATAGAAAGTACATCCAACATGTGGTTACGAGTTCCATTGGTTTATCTTCCAAAAAACTTCCTAATATTTGATCCTGTCAAATTTGGCCTAGGAAGAGTGCACTCCCACGCTTGTATCATTGAAAAGGACTTGGAAGCCCTTATGATCAAGTTCCACTCAAATTGACTAAGATATATTGAAAATTTTTGGGTGAAGAAAGCTCTAGTTTGCAATTCTAAGGGGCTATATCCATCAACACACACGTCCATGGAGTGTGTTGTTCCTAAAGTCTGCACCTGACTGCTAAAGGGAAAAGCTAGGCCACCTATCAGTTTAGAATAATTGCTTCTTTAAATTTTTGTTGGTTGGTCAGAGGGTTATTCTATCAAGACAAAGGAAAGGTTGGGTTGGTAGAATGATATGGATGAGGGCCCTCATTGGTCGATGGCACACTAATGACATACCAGTGAAATAATAGAAAATAAAGAGAAACAAAAAACTACTCAATGAATAATCTGTTGCAAGAAGTTCAATACTTAAAATATCATTTCAAGAAATCGAACATGTATCAAAACACAATAACTCCCATAGGTTGTAGAAAAATAATCTTCACCAAAGAATTATTTTTTTGACAGGTTGCATATCAGTAAAAATAAGTCATACAATAACTGAAAGGAAATGAAATGTACGCTGCATAAATCAAAAATTGTACTCAAGATAAGAATGAAAACACATGAAGATTTGAATGAAACACTATCATCAAGAGTATGTTCACCAGGTAGAGAGCTTTAATCCGTGCATAAAACGGGTCCAACCAATATGTTGTATTGCTATTCTTTCCTAAGAAAATTCGACCTTTACAATATCCAAAAACTAACTATTTAAAAGAGTTGTAGAGGCTCTCATCCTCAGGGGTCTGAGACCTAAATTTAAGGAACTGTTCATAAAACAAACTATTAACTTCACTAAGATAATGGAATTAATCAGCAAGAGTGGTTCTTATCACACATAGAAGACCACTCTCGTATCTAGTCTAAGAAAATGTTGTACTTAATCAAATAAAACTACTACTGTCTCTGCAACAGAACTGATGCATGTGCTGGAGGAACTGAGTAGATGAAAATAGGCTTCAGAGTGATAGAGAAGACCTTTGTGTTGAATGAAGACGTGTCTACAAGATGTTGGAGGCCACTGGAGATAACTAGCTGCATGAGCAGAGTTTGTTGAAGTGTTTCTGGAGCTAATCTATGTCGACCTGTGACTAAGACTTAACTCTCTGTCTATGCCTAAGATTTCGGAAGCCAAGCGCACTTTGTATTGACCCCGTCAGCTGCTATTTGTACCCATGAAATAGCTTTGCTGGAATGGTTGTCGACCCATCGGGCATGAGGGGAGACGTGGAGGTGAGCATCCAATTGGGAGACATGATGAATGGATGCGAGGGTAGATGATGTGTGAAGACAGATGTCAAAGTGAGAGGATGTGGGAATACGATGGAGGTATCGAGAGTATGGAGTTGGCAACATGTAGTGAAGCATACAGGTGGTGCGTAAGGAGAGGAGGGGTAGATAGGTTGGGAAGTGAGTGGAGAGCAGGTGGTGAAAGGCGAGAGGGGGTGGTATTGAAAAAAAACCCGGGAGGAACTCGTGTTGGTCAACTGAGAGGG
>JZKD02S1384611.1:85683-138039 GCA_000966675.3 Picea glauca
CCGGGTCTTGGGAGTTTCAAATGTGAAGCATGAAAAACCTCTCGGAGGAAAATATTTGAAGTGAAATATCCGCTTCCATGTGTCCCCTCTAATGGATGGTCAAAATTTACTTCGGGACTTCAGGTCTTTGGCTCTTCGGGACTTCCGAATGTGAAAAATGAAAATCTCCTGGAGGAAAATCCCCGAAGTGAATGATTTGTTTCCATGTGTCATGACCGATGAACGGTGTAGATTTTCTTCGGAAATATGGGCTTCGGGAGCTCAAGAGTTTATGAATGTTATGCCCGGAAAAATCCTGAAGGAAAATTACCGAAGCGACGTGTCAAGTTCTCGGGACTTCGACTCTTCGACTCTTAGGAGGCTTCAGGTCTTTGGGAAATCAATACTTCAAACTTGATATTAAAACCCGCGTGATTCTAGAACTCGAATGGATGAGAGCCGTTGATCTTTTTGACCTAATGGATCTCTGCTGTCAAAAATTAACCTGTCTATTCCCACAGTTTGAGGCCAAAATTTTCTGCTCTAGATTGTTGCGTCATGTGCACAGACATTTCCTATGCATAGAAAAGACTCGGTAGACTTGCGGTGAGCCCAATCAATGGTGCATGTGATGACAAGAATTTTTAAACAAATATGACATGTATTTTATCCTTCCCAAAAAAATAGAAACAGAAATGTGTAAAGACTCAAAAACGAATAAGGGCCAAGACAATCAGTAGTGGGAAACTGACTTAACCAACCAGAAAAAGGAAAAATTGATGTAGGCATAGGGAAAAAGAGAGGAGAGGTAGGGGATGCAGACCTAGGTTACAACATTGGCTCCAACTGGGGATAGCTCATCCCTCTGAGGTGCTAAGAAATGTAGATCAGTGCCTTGAGATTAGATAACTTCTCTTACCTTTCATCACTTACCCTCGTTTTTTTCTATCAGCACTGGGTATCTGTCACTGTCCCTCAGCCATGAATTTTATTGAATTAAAAACTAAAACTACACCCCGATGTCATGTTGGGCTATGGAGACTTTATTCACACACAACTAACTAATCAAAAGAAACAATAAAGGAAAACGTCTATGGTACAAGAGGGACCTTCCCCCATTCTCAAACAAAATAGTGTTTCAGGAAGCACCCATTTATTGGGCCTCCAAAGATCTCTGTATCATCTAGATTGTGCAGGATGAATGTGTTGTTGTCCAAAAATTTAATCACCTTAAAAGGGCCAAACCAGAGGTTGTCGAATTTACCGTGCTTGGACTTGTCATCCCTTCTGGCATCCCACCTCAAAACCAGGTCACCTTCTTGAAAAATCTTTATCTTGGTTTTCTTATCAAAGGTTGATTTGATCTTATTCTGGTATGCTTTTGTTCTCTGATCTAGTTCTTCTCTTCTTTGTTGAACTTCTATAATCTGAAAGATTCTCCTTTGGATGTCATTGGGTTCCTTAATTTCCTCCTCCAATAATTTCAGGACTGGTATACCAAGCTGAGTAGGAAAAATAAAATCTATGACATAAACAAGATGGAATGGTGAGGTTCCCAAAGACTTCTTAGTGCTGATCCTATCAGCCCATAAAGCATATTTGAGTTTAGATTCCTAGGATTTCTTGCTTTTAGTCAACAAATTTTTAATGATCCTAATGAGAGTCTTATTTGATGATTCTTCCAGGCCATTTCCCTGAGGGTAATAGGGTGTGGAATGTGTCAAGGTAATGTTGTGACTACCACAGAAGTCAATCATGGCTTTGGACTTGAATTCTTGGGCATTATCTATTACAAGCTTATTGGGACAACCAAATTTGGAAAAAATATTAGTTTCGAGGAAATTCATGATTACATTTTCAGTGGCATTCCTGGTGGGCACAGCCTCAATCCATTTGGTGAAGTATTCAGTGGCACTGAGGATCCACTTGTGTTGTCCACTAGATGGTGGATTTATTTCTCCTATGAAGTATAACCCCCATTGCTGAAATGAACTATTGTCTTTGATAGGTTTCATGGGCAGTGATAGTAACTTTTGTTTCCCTGCAAACATCTGACATTCATTGCAGGCTCTAACAGTGGCAAACACATCAGAGAAAAGGGTGGGCTAGTAGTATCCTGCCCTCAGGATCATGAGCATTGTGGCCTTCCAATGTTAGTTCCCTCCACACACTCCTATGTGCATTTCTATTGTGACTTGTTTAGCTTCATTTCCATCAAGGCATTTTAACAGAATTTCAGCAGGATCCCTCTAATACAAGCTATGGTTTGAAATGCAGAATTTGATGGATTTTAACTTGAGAGACATGGCCTTTGTCTTCTTCACATCTGGTGGACATTCAAATTGTTGTAGAAAATAGATGATGTTTTTATACCAAGGTGAAGAATAATATTTTTGAAATACCTGTAAGTTGTCTTGTCAAGACTGTATGATGGGTGTATCTGATTGGGTAAAGATTTGATGAAATTCTAGCACCTTACAGTTTGATTCTGATAGAAATTTGGCCATTCCTTGCCCCTTGATCAGATTGGTGGGCCTTATTTGAAGGTCATACTCCAACAACTTGACAATCCATTTTCCCCTTCACTGTCTGGCTAGACCAAAATCTCTTTGACACTGCTGCTAGGGAAAAAAGGCGTTATGATAGACTCTAGCACATAAACCCTGAAGGCCTTGAGTGCTTTGACCAATGCATAAGCTTGTTTCTCTAATATATCATACTTGAGCTCAACATCTCAGAGGGATCTACTGAAAAAGGATATTGGCTACTCATGCCCTTCCTTGTTTTTCTACAACAGTACAACAACAATTGTTTCCTCTGAGGCAAAGGAAAAGATAAAGAAATCTTTGGTATAGTCAGGGCTAGCCAATACAGGTGCTTCAACTAAATCTTGCTTGATTGTTTGGAAAGATGATTTCTCCTCCAAGGACCATTTTATCACATCATATTTCTTCAACATGTTAGTAATAGGCTTCAAAATTTCAAGCAAAATTTGGCACAAAGCATCTAAGGAATTTTATCTTACCAATAAAAGACTGGACAACCTTCTTATTCCTGGGAATCTCAATTTGTTGAATGGCGCAAACCCTCTTTGGATAAATTTTTATGCCTCTGACTGATATGATGTGGTCCAGGAGCTTCCCTTATGGCATGACAAAATGAGACTTACTAGGATTGAGAGATATCCCATACCTCCTGCATTTCTTGAAAACCTGCTCCAAATGCTGCAAATGTTCCTCATAAGACTTGGATAAAATGGTAATGTCATATAGGTATATGACCATAAATTTTTCTTTCTCCCCCACAAAAGCTATGTCCATGGCCCTCTGAAAAGTGGCCCCTACGTTCATGAGCCCAAAGGGCATCTTGTCATACATGAATGTCCTCCATGGGGTGGTGAATGTTGTTTTTTCTTTATCCTCCTCACAATTTGTTATCTAGTTATAACCAAAGTATCCATCCAACAAGGAATCTCTATGTGCACCTACCACCCTATGTAAAATATGATCCATCTTAGGGAGGGGGTAATTGTCCTTCAAAGAGCACTTTTTGAGATTTATAAAATCAACACATAAGCGTATCTCCCCATTTTTCTTCCTTACAAGCACTAAGTTGGCCACCCAGTTTGAATACCTCAATGGTACAATAATCTTGGCATCCAACATCCTTTTTAGCTCTTTCTCAATTATAGACATTAACATGGGATTAAATTGTCTAATCTTCTGTCTGAATGGCTTGGAGCTAGTTTTTAGAGGGATCTTGTGCTGGATGATGTCAGTATCAAATGTCTTCAAATATTCATAGGACCATGCAAATTTAATGAGACTGACATACCTTCCTTTTTGTTCTACAGCTAATTCTTTGGACAACTTGATGATCTTGGGATTCTCAGTGGTCCCAATATTTCACTCTGTCACCTCCTCTTCTTGATTCTTCATGGAAGTTACTTTGTAAACATCATTGTTGTCGAATAATCTTTCCAATGGCACTAGTCCTGTCGGAATGTGATTGGTTTTTAGCTCCACAATATCATGACCAACCACTTTCTTCAACAGATGAGAGGATTGTTGATCTTCTAATTTCTCATTTTCATCTTCTTGAATTTCTTGATCAATTGATATATTGGAGAATTCATCAATGGTGTGTAGAAATATCTGCAGCTCTAAATCATCACTAAAGACTTGCCAGTGATTTATGTTGTCTGGTATGGTTGTTCTATGTTTGATTTCCACCTAATATTTAATATTTGGGCCAATGGGAGGCTTGAACATGATGGCAACTAAGGCCAGATAATCAACCTTCTGATTTTGTTCTCTGGGAATGAAAGAAATTTTAAATGCTAGAAATAAATTATCGATCAGATCCCATACCTCGTTTCTATACTGCTTTAGCCTCTGATACTTAGTTTGATAGATATTCTTCACTTGATTGATGACCAAATCAGAATCACCAAAAAATTCTAGACAATCAATGGCCATGTCTTTGGCAGCCCTCAATCCCAATACCAGAGCTTCATATTCATCTATATTGTTAGTAGTATCAAACTCCAGCTTATAATAGAGGGTTATTACTTCTTCTGAAGGGGAAATGAGGAGAATACCTGCACCAAATCCTTCTTTTGATGAAGATCCATCGAAATACATCTTCCACACCTTGTTTTGTTCACCAGTCATCGACTGCTCTCTGCGTTGGCTAACTGATATTTCAGGTCCATCATCATTTAAATGAAAAACAAACGAACCCATCCCATCCTCAACAACATAAATGGGGTGATTGCTTGGGTTTTGATAATCACTGACTATGTAGGATAACCTTACCTCTCTGTATAGACTCATGTGCTCACCACCAAAAATAGGAATGGTGGCATATGTGAGGTCCATTTGCAATGATCCTCCAACCTTCTTATACCAAGTTCTGGCTAAGAGCATGCCAAAATTTGGGGGGATGTCGGCCACCACAATGTCCATCACCACACTCTTCATGGGTAATTGTGCAAGAGAAACCACCATATATTTTATCAACCCCAGACATTTTACTTTCTTAGAATCAAAGGAGTACAAGTCTTGGTAAGTCTTGGTAATATCCAACCCTAGTTCTTCCATAAAAACTTTGGGCATGACATTGTGAGAGGCTCCTAAGTCCATAAGACAGTTGTGCAATATATTTTCATGGACATCCAGAGATATATAGAAAGGAGGAGAAGCATCAGAGCCATCCTCAATGTGTGGACCCACAATAATGGTTGGGTTTTCATCCTGTAGACTAATGAAATTGGAAGACACACTAGAAAGAGTTCGTTGCAAGACTTTCATGATGGATTTCTTGAAAGGTTCGTTTTTTAAAAATTCTGTCAAAGGGACATGAATCTTGATTTTTCTCATCTGATGTTCCAGGCTGAAAGAGGATGGTGGCTTATCAACTTCCTTTGTTTTAGGGGCAAGAGGTTTTGATAGTGGCGATGACTGAGTTTTAGATGGCATACCTTTATTTGGATTTGACTTGGGAGGAGCTTCTGCTTGTTTTCTTTGATCATAGGTAGTGGCTTTGGAAGCTCCATTTCTTGTCCTCAAATAATATTTATTCTTGGGTTGACCTTGAATAACTCCCTCCTCCCTCTCTCATCATTAAATTGATTTGACAATTGAGCTACCTCATATTCTTGCTGTGTAAAATGACTCGTATAATAATCTGTCTCATTGAAAAGATCAATAGTATCGTCCACAACATCATTGTCCACATCTATCTCCTCAATATGATTATTTTGGAAAGGGGGCACCACCCTTTTATAATCAACATTTCTCCTTTCTATCTGCATTACTTGAGGAGCATCATTAGGCCTTCTAAATTGGTTCTGATTTCTATTACCAGCCCCTTGAAAATTTATGTTTGGCTATTTGGATTCCCATTTTAGATTAGCTATCTCAGAAGTCAGATCCTTAAAATTCTTGGTCATATCCTCAATTTTGGGATCAAATTTAGATGGGTTAGAGGAGGCAAGGGAATCCTCTCTCTATTTTTTCTTCTCTCTATCAGATCTAGTCTTCAATCTGTCTGGTGCCAAAATATTATGTTCAACGTCAATGGTTGCTTCCTGCATGGACAATAGTGTGGTTGGCATTCTCTCTCTCAGGAGGAGGGAGAATTATACATAAAATGCATTAGCATAAGTGATCTTGGTAGAGGCCTCAGTTGGTTTGATTTCATTTGGGATTATACCATACATTTTATTGAATCTCTTGGTGAAGTCTGAAATAGATTCACCATTCTTTCTCTTTAGAGCCTCAAATTTAGTGATGTAATAGAAATAATCTCTCCTATATCCCCATTTATTTATGAAAGCTTCATCCAATGCCTCAATATCAACAACGAAGGCTAGAGGAAGACTACTGAACCATTTTCTGACCTCCCCATCAAAACTCTATACAAACAACCTCATCCACACAACTGAATAATCAATGTTAAAGTTGTCCACAAAACTGTAAAAGGTTACCAAATTTTCTTCAACAATTATTTCACCTTCCCCATTATATCTTGGAATATATTTCATGTAATCTATGGTTGGGAGTGCATGTAAAACTACAGGTAGCACTAAGGGTGCATATCTAGCAATGATTATGACATCCATCCTATTAACCTTCATGGATTGAACAATAGGACTCTACAAATTTATGGGAGATACAAGAGTGGATGCAGGACTAGATGCTGAAGTGGAATCAGGAGTAGGATATGTCTGAGCCCCTTTGGAAATATGGTTCTCAGGGATAGCAAATTGAAGCTGCTCATGATGATGGTTTGAAGCATTCTTCTGGTGTGCAGCTTTTCCCTTGAGGGGGGAAGCGTATCTCTGAGATATAGTGGATTTAATTAGTTTCCTTTATAGATCAGAGCCTACTGTGTTATTCTCAAGGTTATAATCAACCTTCTTGGCTTTGTTATTTTCAGATTTGGATCTGTTGAATCCCTTTCTGGGTGCCAATATTTCTTCTTTAAATCTTACTCAGTGAAGTTGCCAAGTGAAAGATGGCAGTTTGTTTGTGCCTGATATTTGTTCACCATCAAAGGTCAGAGATGATCAATTTTCATTCTCCCAGGGAAATATATTTCGCTACTCCATTCCCTGGCATTGACACCATAAGATGTTGGTCCTAAAGTCTGTACCTGACTGCTAAAGGGAAAAGCTAGGCCACCTATCAATTTAGAATGATTTCTTCTTTAAATTTTTGTTGGTTGGTCAGAGGGTTATTCTATCAAGACAAAGGCAAGGTTGGGTTGGCAGAATGATATGGATGAGAGCCTTCCTTGGCTAATGGCACACTAATGACAAACTAGTGAAATAATAGAAAACAAAGAGAAACAACAAACTACTCAATGAATAATCTGTTGCAAGAAGTTCAATACTTAAAATATCATTTCAAGACATCAAACATGTATCAAAACACAATAACTCCCACAGGTTGAAGAAAACAAATCTTCACCAAAGCATTAGTTGTTTGATAGGTTGCATATCAGTAAAAATAAGTCATATAATAGCTGAAATGAAATGTACGTTGCACAAATCAAAAATTGTATTCAAGATAAGAATGAAAACACATGAAGAGTTGAATGAAACACTATCGTCAAGAGTATGTTCACCGGGTAGAGAGCTTTAATCCATGCATAAAATGGGTCCAACTAGTCTGTTGTATTTCTATTCTTTCCTCAAAAAATTCGACCTTTACAATATCCAAAAACTAACTATTTAAAAGAGTTGCAGAGGCTCTCGTCCCGAGGGGAATGAGACCTAAATTTAGGGAAATGTTCGTAAAAAAAATATTAACTTCACTAAGATACTGGAATTAATCAACAAGAGTGGTTCTTATCACACATAGAAGACCACTCTCGTATCTAATCTAAGAAAATGTTGGATTTAATCAAATAAAACTACTACCGTCTCTGCGACAAAACTGATGCATGTGATGGAGGAACTGAGTAGCTGAAAATAGGCCTCAGAGTGATAGAGAAGAGCTCTGTGTTGAATGAAAATGTGTTTGCTAGCTATTGGAGGCCACTAGAGATAACCAGATGCATGAGTAGAGTTTGATGAAGTGTTTCTGGAACTAATCTGCATCAACCTATGAATGAGACTTAACTCTCTGTCTATTCTTGAGCTTTAGGAAGCCAAGTACACTCTATATTGACCTCATCAACTGCCATCTGTACCCATGAAATAGCTTCATTGGAATGGATGTTGGCCCTTGAGGCATGAGGGGAGACGTGGACGTGAGCATCCAATCGAGAGACAAGATGAATGGACACAAGGGTAGATGACGTGTGAAGACAGATGTCAAAGTGAGAGGAGGTGGGAATATGATGGAGGTATTGAGAGTATGGAGTTGGCGACGTGCAGTGAAGGATACACGTGGAAGGTAGGGAGAGGAGGAGTATATAGGTTAGGGAGTGAGTGGGGAGAAGGTGGCAAAAGGTGAGAGGGGGTGGTATTGAAAAACAACCCGGGAGGAACTTGGAGGGGGGGTAGGCGGTAAGTGGATTAGAGAGGGGGGGGTCTGAGTTCTTAAGGAGCCGCCACGTTAGTTAGGGCCCGTGGTGGAAAAACTACTTACTCAGATCCCCCCCCACATTGTTAAATGTAGAATGGTTGGGGGGGTTCAAGTTGCAATAAGGACCATTGATCTAGAGAGGTGGGCCACCGCCAATGGAGATCAGTGTGGGGGTTAATAGAGGACAAGTTTCAGGTGGTGAGAGGAGTGAGAGTAGTGATTGGGATGAGCGGAGGTGACGTGAAGGTGATGTGGTGATATGATGTCATTCAAGTATGTGATTGTGAGTGATATTTACCTGCTGGAAGGATCGATGGTTCTCGTTGACTTGGGATCAATGGTCTAGATTCACTTCAGACTTTCGAGCTTCAGGTGTTTTGAATGTAAAAGATGAAAAATATCTCGGAGGAAAATGTATGAAGTGAATGATCTCTCACCACTTGTCATGATGGATGAACGGTCCAGATTCTCTTCGGAAGTTTATGTTTTGGGATTTTCAAATGTGAAGCATGAAAAAAATTTCGGAGGAAAATATCTGAAGTGAAAGATATCCTGCCACGTGTTGTGATGGATGAACGGTCCATATTATCTTTGGAAGTTCGGGTTTCGGGAGTTTCAAATGTGAAGCATGAAAAACCTCCTGGAGTAAAATCTATGAAGTGAAAGATCTGCTGCCGCATGTCCCCTCTGATGGGTGGTCTAAATTTACTTCAGGACTTCGGGTCTTTGGCTCTTTGGGACATCCGAATGTGAAAAATAAAAATATCATGGAAGAAAATACCTGAAGTGAATGATATTCTACTGCGTGTCGTGACCAATGAATGGTCCATATTTTCTTCGAAAATCTGGGCTTCGAGAGTTTGGTAGTTTATGAATGTTATCCCTGGAAAAATCCTGAAGGAAAATCGTTGAAGCGACATGTTAGGTTCTCAATACTTCGACTCTTCGGAGGCTTTGACTCTTTGGGAACTCAGTACTTCGAACTTGATATTGAAACCCGCATGATTCTAGAACCCGAATGGATGAGAACCATTGATCTATTTGACCTGATGGATCTTTGTCGTCAAAAATTAACCTGTCTATTCCCACAGTCTAAGCCCGAAATGTTCTGCTCTGGATTGCTACGTTGTGTGCATGAACATTTCCTGTGCATAGAAAAGACATGGTAGACCCGTGGTGAGGTCAATAAATGGTGTAGGTGATGACAAGCATTCTAAAACAAATATGACATGTATTTTATCCTTCCCAAAAAAACAGAAACATAAATGCACGAAGAGTAAAAAATGAATAAGGGCCAAGACACTCAGTAGTGGGAAACTAACTTAACCAACCAAAAAAATGAAAAATTGATGCATGCATAGGGAAAAAGAGAGGAGAGGCAGGGGATGTAGACCTAGGTTACAACTGAGTGTATTAAAGAAATCTTGGGTTGTGACCCAAAAGTTCAATTTTTTTAGAGAGGCTTCTTTTCATCTCATTTCTCAAGTGACAAAGAGACACAGAATATTTAAAATACAGACCATGGTTTTGGGGACAAGAATGTGTGTTTCATACCCCTTTGGAACCTAGATTTAATTAGATAATGGATTCAATCTCTTCCACATAGGTCTAGGAAACACTCCCAAAATTCCCCATGCACTTCTAGGACGATAAGGCTCTAACCCATATAGGAAACATATTGGGATAGTTCATTTTCTATGATTACAACAAATATGACACTATGAGAAAAGTGTTTTCTCTTTTACTTGAATATATGTAAAAAAATATTTGAGTAATGGGATTCTTGACCTAATTATACTAGATGAGAAGGCTCCTAGTCGAATTAGTAACTGCATTATTAGAGCATTGTGTTTCTATGTCAATTTTTCAAAGAAATTGGCCATTGAATGGATTCCTTACTAAAGTATCAAGGCATAGTGATCCATATTGGATCAATATATTTTTTTCATCTATATTGATCCTTTTACAGTGGAAAAAAATGGAGGAATCATCTTGTAGGGTCATTTTAGTGGAAGGCTCCAGTTTGGAAAATTACAGATTGGAACCTTCTAGGGCCACTTTGAGGCATTAAATGGAATTTTGGGGGTTTTAGTGTTTAGAACTTGTGAACACACCCTTGAAGGTGTTCTACACTCTTTTACCTTTCCAACTATGTAGGCCATGCATCAATCAAAGTTTGTATGCAAAAGTTATGCCTCCCACAAGTTGACCTATCGTGTTGACCACCATGGTACAAGAGGATGCCACGTCAACCACCATTATTCATGTATATGGGGCTAGCCACTTATGTAATCTCAAGAATATTATATAAGGTTCAAAACCTATCATAATTGAGGGTTGAGGAAGTCAAAAACCTACCCCTAGATGGCTATTGGGCTATGTTAAATACATGGCCACTAGGAGGAGAAGGTGTTCCATTGTTTTCCATTGTATATTTTTCCATAGCTTAGGAGAACATCTAAGAGTGGTATTATGTGAGTATAACAAAGGACAAGAGATTATGTAGAAACCATACAAGACACAAGTCAAAGGAAACTCCATAGAGTTTGTCTCTTTCTTAGTACTTGAATCATTTCTATACTAAAGAAAAGAGAGTAGAGAAGCCTCACATTCTAGATGGGTTTTCTCCTGTATAGGGTTTCCCAGGTCATATCTTGTGTTTATTTGTCGATGGTGTGTGTATTTATTTATTTTCTTTGTTTTTCATATTTGAAATATTTCTGTAATGTCCCTTATCCAGACCCTTTTTAATTGTACATATAAGCTGGTGAGTTGTTGGTACTAATTGTTAATGTAATGTATATATAGGATGGTGAAACATTGACAATTGGTTTTAGTGTTGCGTGCACTTGGGTAAGTGCACATAGAAGTTTTTATCAAGAAAAGGGCTGCACATGTCATAGTGTTGCACACACCTAGGTAAGTGCACCCATTTCACCATGTTGTGTGCACTTGGGTAAGTGTGTGGTAATGACCTGGAAGTGCATAGAGTTGAGTTATATATATGGATGCATATGTATTGACACTAGAGATCCTGTGTGATTATGAGGATGGTGAGCCTAGACGCAGATATTTCAGTGCATCTATCCATGTAATTATACTCAGTTATTAATATAATATTTCATCGCTGCGCGTAGAGAGACTCAGACGAAAAGAGATGGGGGGACAACTCCACTGAAAAAGGGAAAAGGGGGTGAGACGTAAGGCTTGGGGAATGTTTTAAAAAGTGTAATATGGATATGTTTTTATCCTAAGTTCCCGAGGTTATGGAATGGGTCACCAAGTGGCTTAAATATACTTTTAAAGCTAGCAAGTGTCAAGTGGAAGGCATGCAATATATATTGTTTCCCTTAGTGTATTTTGGGCATCATTGCATGGGAAGATTATTGAGAGAAAGGGGGAAGATAATTCATGTTGCAGACTCTCATGAGAAGAAGGGGGTCGAACCATATGGAAAATTCGTTTGTTACCTTATCTGCACAGAGAATCTTGTAAGGAGTTGTGGGGTTATAATCAGAGTTATTGTTAAGGAGGTGGGTTGATAGACTATGAGAAGTCTCTCTGGGTGAGAGATTAGCTATTGAGAAATGATTGTCAGACCCATGAGCATACTCTCCAAGTGAGACTATTGCTAAGAATTGTTCCTTGGTGTGCTGAGAAATAGTTGTAGGGCTCTAAGACTTTCTGTCCACCCTATTGCTGGTAACCCTGGGAAGGAAAGTGGGGTAGTTGAAGGACTGTTGAGCAAACAAGGGGCACATTTCCTTGGGTCAGATAGTTGCATATGGAATGAGGGACTATGGGCTAGTTGCAGTAGTGGGAACTTAGGAATGAGCAATTCTATTGAAAATCATAACTTATCTTTTCACTAAGAACCCCTTTTTCCCTGGTGGATTTAAGCCCCAGCTCGGGGGTGACTTGTTTTTGAAATATTATGAGAAACAAAGTCTATGGTTGGGAGGAGTGTCTGATTTATGCATGAAGTTGGTGACTCCCATAAATTATAAGTGTTATTAATGTGTTGTGTTGTTACTGTGTGCTTGTTTATCTATGTTTGACATGGTTAATTCTTGTATGTTGTTGCATATAAGTATTTTTTGTTATTTTTTTTAATGATGCTTACACATGTAAGTATGGTGCTTATAGCCTGTATTTGTAGTTGTGCATGGATATGACCAAAGTGGATAGTCTTTCCTATTAATTTAACCTTGTGATTTTGGTTATAAGTCATTGAGAATAGGATTGAGTGAGTGGGTGTGCAATATTGTATCATGTGTGCATCAAGAGGTTGGAATTCATGTGTGTAGATTGAGAATTAGATTCCATGCACAAGGAAATCATAGTTGGCACATGATGCCAAGATGGTTGTTCACTTGGTTGTGTTGTGTGAACAATATGCTGGTGCACACAGTGCTTTAAGTTGATTCCATTGTTATAATTTATTTTGCGTAACTCATGCTTGGGCCGAGCACGTTACTTCTTGTTAAACTGCATGGACTTGGGTGTAAAGTAGAATTTGTGCAGTGAAATTTTAGAGTAAAATTGTTCTGTAGTATGTTGTGGATGTTATAGTTTGGTTGACTTAGAGCTATAGAAGTTGAGGTTGTGTGACATGACCTAGCTTTGGGTGGATGGGGACGTTACATTATGGTATTAGAGCCATAGGCTCAACACTGGACTTGTATGGGATATATATTAGCATAAAATAGAAGTGTGCACTAAGAACTGGTGTCATGGAGCACACATTTTATAGTACGGGAAACCATTAGTGCACGGTATAGAGTGGTGATGCATGCAAAGAGAGTGATGCACATGTGTGTGCACTATATTTTGGGATGTTAAAATCATCCAATAATTCTAAATAAAATATTCAGATAAAATAGTGCAAAGTTTCCATGTAGTTGTTGCATGAAACCATTGAACAAATCTTAATTTCTTGCACATTTTTCATAATTTTCATTGATTAGAGAAGGACATATTCAGTGCAACAGGTTAAAATCATGGAAGATGCACCGATGAATTATGATATTAATGATGAATTTGGGGATCTGTATGTCGGTTTGGGTGCCAATGGTACAGAATCCAAGGAGGAGCACATGAATCTGGAAAAAAATGTAAAAGTATTGCAGAAAGGTGTCCAAAGTTATAAGGTTGATAACGAAAGGATTATGAGATCTAAGGAGCAACAATATGAATTCAATGTCAAATTGTTGCAGAGCCTGGATAGAATATAAAATAATATGGATAAGGATATAGAGACAAGTAGATAAATAAGTCACAGGTCTCATGATGAGAAAAAAACAGAATAAATAAGTGTTGGTAAGCATTCTTTTAGGAAAGCGATCAATAGCTCAAGTCCATATTCTTTCAAAAATAATAAGAGAAGTAATGGGGTGGATGAGATATAGGGAGGAATGAATAAGATCAATCCTCCTACCTTTGATGATGATCACAAAAAGGATGAAGATGTAGAGACCTGGTTGCTAGGTATGAGGAAGTACTTTCAGTTGCATAATTATTCTACGTAGACAGAAGGGATAATTGTTATTTATAATCTCAAGGGGAAAGCATCAATGTGGTGGGATTAGTATGTACAAGTGCAACACATTGATAAGAATAAAGAGACTTGGATGGATTTCAAGAGATATTTCCAAAATAATACTTAACCAAGCGATACTATGATAGGAAACTGAAGGATTTCTTCGAACTCAAACTGGGGAGCATGATGATAGATGAGTATGAAAGAAAATTCTTATTTTCTAAACTACATCGCATTCATCAAGGATGAACAGGTGAATATTCATAGGTACTTGAGTGGTTTTCTCTCATTTATCAGTGACAAGATAAAGTATGATGGCCCTAATATGTTGGAAGAAATGATAAGGCGTGCTAAGTGTCTTTATCAGCAGTAAAGGGGAAGACCAACTTTCCAAAAGGATTGGGAAGAAAAGATGAAAAATAAGGTGGAATAGAGGAAGAAGGGAGCCAAGCCACCATTTTTTAGAAACACTGTGCAATGCAAGTCAACCCTCCAGGAGCCCAAAATGTCAGAAACAATGGGACAAAATTCATGGCAACAACCTATGCAATTTTGGGGTTGTGGAGGAAATCATATACGCTATTATTTCCCTCAAAGAGGTGATAAATAGAGGACTATGCATAGTGTACAACAAGTTGCGATAGTGGAGGACATGGGTATAAATGCACCAAGTATTTATGACACATTGGATAACAAGAAGGATGAGTTTTAGTCACACATGATCGAGGTTGAAGGTAAGATTAACGACCAACCTATTTCGATTTTAATTGATTCAGGGGCTAGTCATAGTTATTCTAGATCCTAATATGGTGGAAATATTTCAATTACTAAGAAGCAAGCTTGGAAAACTGTGGTTGGTGCAGTTAGCTATGAGAGAAAAAAGGAAAATTAATGAGATGTTTAAGGCATGTCCAATGGAGATGAATGGATTGGGAACAAAGGATGATTTGAATATTATACATTTGGGCTCGTACAAATTTCTCATTGGTATGGATTGGTTTGATGAGCACCATGTTTTCCTGGACTGTTACAATAAGATATTCACTTTCCTGGATGAGCAAGGAAATTTAAGAACAGTTCAAGGTATTCCAAGAGTTGTGAATAACAGGGAAATTTCATCCTTGCAACTGAAGAAAATTTATAGGAAAGGATGTCAATTATTTGTAGTGCACATGGAAGAGGCACCTAAGGATAAAATGCCAAGTATTGAAGACTGCACAGTGCTGAAATAATTTGAGGATGTATTTAAAGAGATACCAAGATTGCCTCTGAAAAGAGATATTGATTTCTCTATAAATATAATTCCTAGAGAAGCATTTGTACCCGAGACTCCTTATAGGATGAGTATTCCAGATTTGAAGGAGTTGCAAATGCAACTTGAAGAGCTTCTGAAGAAGGGGTATTACTCCCAAGTGTGTCGCCTTGGGGTGAACCAGTTTTTCTCATCAAGAAGTTGAAGGATGGTCTACTAAGACTTTGCATCGACTTCATGCAGTTGAATAAGGTAACAATGAAGAACAAGTATCATTTGCCAAGGATAGATGACTTTTTTGATCAACTAAGAGGCATGCATATATTTTCCAAGATTGATCTCAGATCTAGATATCACTAAGTGATAATAAATGAGGAAGACATCAACAATACTACCTTCAAAACAAGGTATGGTAATTTCGAGTTTATAGTGGTGCCATTTTGGTTGTCGAATGCACCAATTGTCTTCATGTGTTTAATGAATGGAGTTTTTAGAAGTTATTTGGATAAGTTCGTCATTGTATTTTTGGATGACATTATTATTTGCTCAAAGTCTGAGGAAGATCATGAGAAACACTTGAGGATGGTGTTGTAAGTATTGAGGGAGCATCAACTTTATGCAAAGTTGAGCATGTGTTCATTTTATCAACGAAAGATTCATTACTTGGGTCATATCATTTTAGAGGAAGGAATAGTTGTGGACCCAATGAATACAAGCTATCGAGGAATGGCCGAAACCAAGAAATGTCGTAGAAGTGAGATACTTTATGGGACTTGTGGGTTACTACATAAGGTTTATTGAAGGATTCTCAAAGATTGTGCATCCAATCACATCCCTACATAATAAAGGTGCGCGATTTGAATGGACTTTGGGTTGTGCAAGGAGTTTCCAACACTTGAAGAGATTATTAATGAGTGCAACAATTTCAAGAATTGTTTATCTAGATGAAAACTTCATTGTGTGCATGGATGCATGTAAGGAAGGACTCGATGGACTCTTAAGTCAAAATGGACATGTGGTATGCTACAAATCAAGAAAGTTGAAAGAGCATGAAAGGATCTATGTTACTCATGACTTAGAGTTGGTAGCCATAGTGCATGCTTTGAAGATGTGGTGACATTATCTCATGGGTAAAAGATTTGAGTTGAGAGCATACCATTGTGTTTTGAAATATTTGTTTGGAAAACCAAGTTTAAATGCCAGACAAAGAAGGTCATTAGATTTCCTTAGTGAATATGACTTCGAAATAAAGCATATCAAAGGAAAAGAAAACAAGGTGGTTGATGCACTCAGCAGGAGGATGCATGAGATGCATGCTACAACTATTAGCGTACCCAACAGATTTATGAGACAAAATTTTATAAGTTTCCATATATGGTCTTTGCTATGAGGACATAAAGGCGACTTTAAAACAAGGTATGTCGCAAAAGAAATTGGAATATTATGAGATAAGAGAGGATGGGATCCTCATGTATATATGTAGAGTCTATGTGTCGAATAATCAAGAGTTGAAGAGCTTGATTTTGTCAAAGATGCATAAGGTTCCTTATGTTGGACATCTAGGTTACCATAAGAAAATTATCGTAGTCAATAAGTAATACTTTTGGCCAGGTATGAAAAAAGACATTTATTATTTTATAGCTCGATGTCTCAAATGTTAGAAGGTCAAGGTTGAGCACCTATACATCTAGTTGGTTTGTTGCATCCTTTTCCTATTCTTGAGTGGAAGTGGGAAGTTATAACAATGGATTTTATAACTAAGTTGCCTAGAATTGCTAAGAAACATGATTCTATTATGGTGGTGGTGGACAAGCTTACTAAATCTACCCACTTTGTTCCAGTGAAGTCAACTTACAAGGCACCTGACATTGTTGAGTTATACATGCTTGAAATTGCTAAGTTGCATGGTATACCTAAGAATTTTTTTTCTGATAGAGATTCCAAGTTCACTTCAAACTTTTGGAAGGGGATATTCAAAGGATTAGGGACAAGTATGAACTTTAGCACGACACATCACCCTGAGTCAGATGTTCAAACCAAGAGGGTAAATCAGGTGATTGAAGACATGTTGAGGATGTATGTGATGGATAATCCATGAAAATGGCAAGACTACCTTCACTTGGTAGAGTTTGCTTACAACAATGGGTATCAAGCATCTTTAAAGATGAGCCCATTTGAAGTAATTTATGGTAGAAAGTGAAACATGACAGTGAGTTAGGAAAACCTAGTATATCGCACAGTAGTTGGGCTAGATTTTCTTTAGGAAATGGAGGAGCAGATGGTAAAAAGAAGGTAGAATCTAAAGGCTCCCTAGGATAGGAGGAAAAGCTACAGAGATAAAGACAAAACCCACAAAGATTTTAAAATTGGTGATCACGTGTATATGAAAGTGAAGGTTGGGCACAATTCCCTAAAGTTAAAAATGTATTCTAAGTTAGCAGTACGCTACTATGGGCCATTTGAAATCCTTGAAAGGATTGGTCTTGTCCTTTATATCCTTGCATTGAATTCATCCTTGTGTATTCATAATTTTTTCCATGTGTCATTGATTAAAATGTACATACCTGATGCTAATCATATTATTGATTGGACTTTGATTCGGGTGGATCTAAAAGGTGGATTTCAAGTGTGACTAGTTTGCATATTGGATCAGAAAATCAAATAGCTATGGAATCAAGTCATGGAACTAGTAAAGGTCCAATGGACCTGGTACAATCCTAAGGATGCAACCTGGAAGCACGAGGATGATATGCAAGTAGAGTATCCTCATCTTTTTGATGATTTTTGAAATTTTGGTATGTACATGTGTAGATGGTGCACTGAGGATAGTGCATAAATAAGGGGGATGAGAATTTAATGTCCTTGATCCACACCCTTTGTAAGTGTACATATAGGCTGGTGAGCCATTGGTACTAATTGTTAATGTAACATATATATAGGTTGGTGATCCATTGACACCTGGTTTTGGTGTTGCACTTACTAAGGTAAGTGCACCCATTGCACCATGTTACACACACTTGGGCAAGTGCATGGTAATGACCTGGAAGTGCATTGATTTGAGTTATATATATAGTTGTATATGTATTGAGGCCAAAGATCCTGTGTGATTATGAGGCTGGTGTTCCTAGACACAGATAGGTAAATGCGCCTATCCATATAATTATACTTAGTTATTAATATAATATTGTATCATTGGGTGCAGATAGACTCATATGAAAAGAGATGGGGGGCCAACTCCACCAAAAAATGGAAAAGGGGGTGAGACGTAAGTCTTGAGGAATATTTTAATAATATTTCACCAAGTGGCTTAAAGATACTTTTAAAGGTGACAAGTGTCAAGTGGAAGGAATGGAATATATATTTACGGCCTTAGTGTATTTTTGGCATCATTGCATGAGAGGATTATTGAGAGAAAGAGGAAAGAGAATTCATGGTGCAGGCTCTCGTGAGAAGAAGGGGGTCAGACCGTATGGAAAATAAAATTATTACCTTATCTACATAGAGAATATTGTAATAATTTGTGGGGCTATAATCATATTTAATGTCAAGGAGGAATTTTGACAGACCATGAGTAATCTCTCTGAGTGAGAGATTGGTTGTTGAGAAGTGGTTGTCAGACCCATGAGCATACTCTTCAAGTGAGAGTATTGTTGAGAATTGTTCTTTGTTGCATTGATCATTAGTTTTAGGGCTCAGAGACTTCATATATAACCTATTATTGGTAACTTTGGGAAGGGAATTGGGGTATCTGAAGGACTATTGAGTAGAGAATGGGCACACTTCCTTGGGTGTGAAAGTTGCATGGGGAATGAGGGACTGTGGACTAGTTGCAACAATGAGAACTTAGGACTGAGAAATTTTGTTGAGAATCATACCTTATCTTGTCCCTAGGAACCCATTTTTCCTTGTTTGAGCTAAGCCCTAGCTCGGGGTGACTTGTTGCTAAAATATTATGAACAACAAAGTCTATGGTTGGGAGGAACATCTGAGTTATGCATGCAGTTGGTGACTTCCATAAAATATAAGTGTTGTTTATGTGTTGTCTTGTTACTATGTGCTTGTTTATCTATGTTTGACATGGTTAATTCTTGTATGTTGTTGCATATAAGTATTTGATGTTATTTTTTTAATGTCGCTTGCACATGTAAGTATGATGTGTATAGCTTATATTTGTAGCTATTCGTGGATATGACCAATGTGGATAGTATTTCTTGTTAAGTTAACCTTATAATTTTGGTTATAAGTCATTGAGAAGAGGATTGAGTGGTTCAGTGAACATGATTGTATCTTGTGTGCATCAAGAGGTTGGAATTCATGTGTGCAAACAGAGAATTAGATTCCACGCACAAGGAAATCAGAGTTGGTGCATGACGCCAAGATGGTTCTATGCACGGTTGTGTTGTGTGAATAGTATGTTGGTGCTCACAGCTATTTAAGTTTCTTCTGATGTTATAATTTTCACGACTCATGCTTGGGATGAGCACATTACTTCTGGTTAAACTGCATGGACTTGGGTGTAAATTAGAATCTTCACAGTGGAATTTTAGAGTAACATTGTTCCATAGTATGTTTGGGATGTTACATTTTGGTTGAATCAGAGATACATAAGTTGAGGTTGTGTGACATGGCCCAACCTAGGGTGGTTGGGGATGGTACAATTTCATACATTTTTTATAATAAGAAAACCAATAATCAAGAGACTGATATCTAAAGGAAAAATAACCTTAGTAGTAATTATTTCCAGTTATTTACCATATCTGTTGCGACGAACTGTTCCAATGGAATATCCACGACAATTTATAGATCACATAGGCAAGATATTGCAAGTAGGAAAAAATCCCTAGCCCTAAGTGGAGCCTCAATCCACCGAATAAAATTTCCAACATGTTAAATAAATCATAGAATATGATCAATGTAATGTACTTAAACAACACAAACAACATAACATGAACAATGTTTTAGAGATATGTGAGTCTGGAAAATCAAATAAAAGAGAAAATTAGTATTAAACCTGCAAAACATAACCTTTTCATTGGTAATTCCATAAGCGAGAGAAATTATCACGAGCCTCTTCAAGGGGGGAACCTCCTTTAAGTAGAGCTCCAATACAATAATAATCCTTTAAAAAATATTACATAACCTTTTAGCTCTATAAATATTTTTTTACTAGAAAAAACCTAACTACTTGTGGTCTCGTCGTGAATGAGTATCAACCACTTAGTGGTCCTTATTTAATAAGGATGGACCTTTTACATTAACACTAACATACCCAATAACTATCTAATGGGCCTTATTAAAATAAGATGGCATTGCACATCTATTGACTAACTCCTAAGTAACCCAAGGTAGGGAGGTTAGGGTAGGAGCCTTACTTTCCCTCCCCCTTCAAAAGTAACATTTTCTTCAAGGTTGGAGGTGCAAAAATTGTTCTAAATTTTTTTCTCTTTCCTAAGTGGTATCCTCAAGCAACACATCTTTCCACTATATCAGGATGGTTCTCGTACAATGTGTTATCATATTTAGTGTTCTTGTTAGAAAAAAATGATCGTAGAGAAATAAAATAAAAATAGATGTGCAAATAAAACACAAAAGATACACAGTAAAATAGAGAAACATATATGCGCGGTTCATCTAGTGTGGGATATGTCCACCAGACAAATTTACAGGTCCTTCCTTTATCATTATCCAATAAATGAAGGGATACAACTTACAACACACCCATTGTAACTTCCTCTTCTTTCTCTCATAGTCTCCTCTCTCAAATATATAATATTCGCTCTCACACACAACTAAAATACAATTAACTCATGCATAAAAGAGGGTTTCCTTCTAGGTAAAAAATCCCTAACATAACTTCTACCATCATATCCATGACCTTATAATGAACAGTCTAGATTGACTATTAAATTACAATATTTTACAATGGAATTTTCCCAAAAAATTCTCTTCGAGGGGTATCCAAAATTTCTTGCCACCCCCCCACCACCTAGATATCCCTAGTGAGAGATGTGGGGGGGAAAGACTATTGAAAAATTGGTTTTCATTGATATCAACCCTAGATGAAGTCTAGAAGCTTCTAGAAGTGATGGGTGTATTTGAAGAAGTATCCAAAGTGGTACCCTTATAGCGTAGCTTTAAGAATGGCTCTCATGAGAAGATGCTTTGAAGAATTGAACAAGAAGCCATGGAAATATGGTTAATTGTTTTAGTTTTTAAGAAACACCAGAGATGTGGTCATCAATCCCAAATTTAATTGAAGAAAAAACGTATGAAGGACATTGCAAATGCATGAAAAACATCCATTGATTTACAGTCCTCATCAAGTAGTCTCCAACGGTCTGTGGCACACCACGTGGTTCCTCATGGTTGAGGTTTTATGCCCTATTAAAGATGAATCCTTGAAGTATGGTCAAGAAACCCTGGATCTAAGTTCAAGAAGTTATAAGTTGGCCCTAAAGTCAAGTAAAGGAGAAAAATTTGTTGCAAACAAGAAGTTACAAGTTGGATTAAGGTCAAGTAAAGAAGGTTCTTGAAAAAGTCTAAATACACACTAATAACCTCTCATTTTAATTATTCAATATTGTGATATCTTATCACAATATTGGCAGTGAATTTCAAAGGGAATATGAAGTGAAGAAGGGAGAAATTCCAAGGGAAGATGAGGTCTTGTGATGACGTGTTCTAAGGTATGTTTTTTAAATTTCATCTTACCATTCTCGCTATAAATTTTTATATAGAATGATTCAGATAGATAAAATTAAAGGTACCCATGGTATGAATTGTAGATTCTATGTCATTGTATGTTGGAGATACACTCTGTGGAAGATAGGTTTTTAAACTAGTCCCGTAACTAGTCTCAAACAAGTATTCTGAGTAAAACAGTCATAAATGCGTCACAAAGGATCCAAATTCTGTGATACCAATTGAATTGGAAAGAGTATAGGAAGATTAATTTTTTTATGAGTTTCAGAATCAGATATCAAATATTGAGTGCATGGCATGTTGTACAAGTGTGCTCTCTAGAATAGGCCATAATTCAAGAAGGTCCTCCATATTCACTATATATATTTTTAAGTGATGATTCAAGGAGTGAAACTTGGAGGAATTTTATAGAAGATATTGAAGAATATTGGGTATAAGTTTGAGACCTTAATTCATTACAAGTAAGGATTTATACTTGTTGGAAGTTAGGTTTTGTGACTAATCTAGAAACTATTACCAAATAAGTGTCTGAGATAAATTTAAGAAGTGATGTTGGGGTTTATATGTGGACCCATGTGGACCGAGGATATTTATGTGGACCCAATTACTAAGTGGACCCAAGTTGATGATGTTGATATATCAATTGTGGTGGATCTAGTTTTTTATGATGATGATGTATCAATTATGATGTATCCATTTTTTATGATGATGATGATGTATCATTTGTAGTGCAACTAGCTTTGATGTTGATGTTGATGTATCAGTATATGTGACATGTTGAGTCTATCATTTATATTCAAGGGAGGAATTAAGGGGCAAGGAAAGATATTTTTAGATTCCTTTAGGTTGGAGGGCCTATAAACTAGGGAGTTGTTGCCTCCTTCCAGTTGGAGCTGGAAAATTCAATGAGTTGTAGCTTCCTTTGGGTTGGAGCCTGTAAACAAGGGGTTGGTGCCTCCTTCCAATTGGTGCTTGTAATACTTCAGTTTTAAAATGTAATTTTTTGATAATTATTAATATAAAAGACGTCATTGGCTTCTAGAAGGACAAGGACAAGAGTTATAGGGGGATATGATTCCACAAGATAGGGGGATTGAGGGGTTAAGCACTTATTTTAGATTTTATTTACCCATTTCTAGTTTTAGTGGAGAATAAAAGTTACATGAGATTCTTGGGGGAAGACCATGGGGTTCCTTAATTCTAATAAGTATGTAAACCCATCCTTGGTCTATGGCTGGGGTTGGTTTTTTTTGTTGGGGATTTGTTGGTTCCTTCACAATTGCTCATTCATTGTCCATCATGATCACCTTTTATTTCTATTATATTCTCCACTCATCCCTTCACCTACTCTTCCCATATGATTCGAGAGCTTCTTGGGGGAAGGAAACCAAATTGCTAAGAAAATCCATAGTCATTGGTTGTATAGACTATTGGAGTATTCCAACTAGGGTTGGTTCTTGCATGTATGTGATGCCTTGGTCCGTGTTTCAATTAAATCACAGTTGCGAGTCCTGAGAGTCCCAATAGGGAGATTCTTGACCAGAAGAAATAGAGTGGAGATGGAAAACATGAGGGACTACATGGAAGAGAAGGGGGTCCATTCTCTTGGGTTGTGCAGACTGGGTAGAAGAGAGTTGGTATTCTTTGGATTGTTGTGAGTGTTGAAATTCTTGTGAGATTCTGAGGGATGATTGGCTTGGGAAGCTGAGTGACACCCTAGAATCTGCCCTTGTGGACTCATAGCCCTGGCTCGGGGGTGACAATGCTATTGAGACTTGGAAAAAAATTGTCTACAGTTGGGTGGAATTCCCTTGGTATGCAACCAGTTGGTGTCTTGTTTTAAGAAAAGATAAGTTCTCTTTGTTATGGTTATTTACATGTGTATGATTTATTTTGTTGTGTATTTATTTATCTTTGAATTTAATATTTAGAATATGCATGTTTGCTGGTTATTGTTGTGGCATGGATCTTTATTTTTTCATATGGTTTTCATGTCTCTTAATTAACTTAGAAGTTATTTGAATTGAGACAAATCACTTTCAAGTGAGTCCATGGACTATAGACTACCTCGCTTGCAGGTGGTTGGGTGTGTTACAATCGGATTAAGTGGCATAGCATGGCCTTTGGGTGGTTGGGTACGTTACATATTGGTATCAGATCGATAGGTTGAAACACTGGGCCATAATGGGTTGGATATATCAGACAAGATATTGTGGTTAAGATCAAGTACACCTTGAATCAGGAATATCAGGAGAAATGGCATTGTAGAGATCGCGTGGTAGCCAGAATGTGAGATATCCTATGTAAAGGATCGTGCAGTCGTGACCGTTCCTTTTGAATTCAAGAGCGATCACCACCATGGGATCGAGGGAGATCTGGTCCATTGGATCAAAAGGCGGGTGATCAAGGGCCATTCGATGGAGGAGAAAATAAGGTTGGGTAATAGTTAATTCCTTGCCATCAAATCTGGCTAATTGATCATCAACTATCGATTGAAGCCAAGTAGGAAAGGAAGAACTTTGGAACTTTGCCTCTTTGGCGATCTTGGTAGGAATAAAAAGCCTAAAATACCAAAGGCTAGAGTCAAGAATCCCCATTAGCTATCTAATCTGATGGGAGGCATGGAGGGATTTCCATCATTGATCGTGGTCATTCGACATTGACCACTTCGAGAGTTTTCACTCTAGGAATTTTAAACTTTGATGAACTATTACATCCTAGAGCGCTGAAGTCCCAGAATCCCCGTCGACTGTTAGATTGAGGGGAGGACTTTGGGAGTGTTGTGGGCTGTCATATCTATCCATGATAGAAGGGTAGAAAATTTCTAGCTTCGAAACTTCTCCACTTCGACGAATACAAATTAATTTGTGGAGAAAAACCCCGAAGCACAGAATCCCAGAAGTGTCGAATTCACGGAGGTGTAAAATCATGAAGTCACGTGGACTGTTAGATATGGATTTGTGATTGTGGATATTCCATGTGGTTGATGATTTGGCTTGTTCCATGTGGCAGGGGGTCATGTGGGTATACGTGCCACCTAGATTCAACACCTTTTGGACCACAATCAATCCATTTTTGAGTGACACGTGGCACATGTGCCATGGGTCCACATCACCCTAGGCGACATCAACCTTTCATGTCATTTTAGAGAGTATGTGACTCCAAGGGTGTCCAAGTTTCTGGCCATGAGAAGTGTCGAAGCCCGAATTCATGAAGGCATGCGAACCATTGATCTGAGATCCCTTTGGGACCTCTCTCGACCATTGGATCAAACAGGAGGAGCATGGTAAGTACTTCAGAGGATTATCACTCTAGGGGAATTAAGAGACATGATAACTGAACGTCCCGTAGCCCCGAAGCATTGAATTTGTGAATTGGCAGAGTGTAATCCATCTCAACGTTTGATTAAGTCTCAACCGTTGATTTCCATTGAAGCCTAAAACTGGGGGCGGGGTCGTCCATTCAATGGGAGATAAAGTCTCAACTGTCCGATTTTTGCTGGTGGAGTTAGTGAGGAATTTGACGAAGTTTATCTCCAGGAGAAATTGGAATTTGAAAATGGAGAAAAATCGAAGGCCGAAGTCCAAAGGACTTTGTCCCAACGTCGGTCTCATGACAAGGTAAAAATTGCTTAGGAGGTAATCCAACCCTCGGTTATGTTGTTCACACAAGCTCTCCGGTGGAAAAACATAGAGCGAGGCACTAAATGGTGATTATGTTGGCATGTTTTACTGACAGTGTATGCTTGTCATTGATGGAAAATATAACAACGATGATGACCTGAGTACAGAAAGGATGTGCCAGGCGGGCACCAAAAGTCTCTTGGGAAGACGATGCAGAGCTAGCTTCTCAAGATCATAGTATGCAACGATGGATCTCATTGAGATTTCTCGATGAACATCAGATCTGAGCCTGAGGTCCAACCGGTGTTGGATCCAGGAAAATCTACACGTTCTTTAACGAGCAAAGTGAAATGAGAAATCCCGAAAACCCAAAATAGGTGCATCACTCGAAGTAATGGATACCAAGATTTTGGATACCGGGAGATGGAGAATTCAGAGAATCTCAACATCAGGAGTCCTGAAGTGCCAAAAAGAGAAACGCCGAAATTCCAGAAGCAGGCACATCATATCGGAATTTCGGTTACTGGGAGATGGAGAAGTCAGAGACTCTCAGCATCAGGAGTCCCGAAGTGTCAAAAAGTGAACTGGCAAAATTCTAGAAGTAGGCACATCATACTGAGATTTTGGTTATCGGGAGATGGAGTAGTCAGAGACTCTCAACATTAGGAATCCAAAAGTGCCAAAAAGAGAAATGCCACAATTCCAAAAGCAGGCACATCATACCGAGATTTCGATTACCGGGAGATGGAGAAGTCAAAGACTCTCAACATCGGGAGTCTTGAAGTGCTGAAAAGCGAAATGCTGAAATTCCAGAAGCAGGCACATCATATCGGGAGATGGAGAAGTCATATACTCTCATCACAAGGAGTCTCGAAGTGACGAAATACGAAATCTAGAAACAGACACATCAGCAAACCACGTCAGCTAAGGACACATGGCACAATCAGGCAATGATAAGTGTCAAGCTGATTCAACATTTCAGGCACATGTAAGTCATGAATCAGAGTGACATGTGGCAGCTATTTGACATGTGTCAATCCAAGTGTGACGTTATAAGGTTTACACCACATTGAAACTTTCTATTTCGAGGTTCTACGTAGAAAGCAAAAACTCCACCATCATGATGTCTCGAACTCCGAAATGCCGAAAGGATCCATTGTGAGTCTTGAAAACTCGAAGGGAAAAACGCCAAAATCCCATCAACCGTCCATCTCAGTGGGTTATGTGAACCGTTTGATCACTTCGAAGATTTTGTGAACATGAATTTTGTAATGTTGGAGTCACGATGAATTGAAAGGGAAAAGCGTCAAAATCGTGAAATTTGAAACCACGATCTAATATGAATCGTTGATCAAAGAGAGATTGTGGACCATTTATTCGACTCCCTTTGAAAGTTTTGGATACAGGGAGATGGAGGGGTCAAGCCTCGAGACCCTTCATCATAGGAATGGCGAATTTCCGAAAATCCAAAATGCGAAACGAGGTTAGGCTCAGAAAGAGGTCACAGCCCTTGGTCACATCGGGAGAAGCTGGGGGAAGGAGTTAAGATTCTCTTTCTTTCGGAGTTTCGGGGGTCGAGAAATGGAGAGAACTAAAATCCTCCACCACGGTGATCTCAAAAAGCTGAAGATCAGAATGCTGAAATGAATGCAAGATCCCATGGAGCCAAGCCAACAGTGCAGGTGAATTTGGGCACGATCAGAGGGCTAATATTGCTCCTCACAGTATAACTGCTAGAAACCAATGATGGTTTCTGCTAGAGGACTTGAAGACACTTCGGCATGATTGATAGAGAAGGTGAAGAGACTCTAGGGATTTTCCAGTAGAACAAAGACTATTCGTGGAGGCGATTTACAGCCGGATGAGCATTGGAGCCTGTAATTGCAATAGAATAGTTGAGCTCGACTGTAACAAAAGATGAAGAATCTCAACTGATGGTGAGGCGAAGGAATTTGATTATGACATCCAGTGATGATGGACAGATGGAATGAACAAATAGAGAAGATGAAGAGTTTCCATGATGAACAGGCAGAGCATTTGACATGCAGAGAATGCAAAACAATGAGATAGAGAACATGCACAAGATTCACAGGGATATAAGAATGTGTAACAAAGAAGACAGAAGGTGTTGCTATTGTGAGGAATGCATGTGTAAAGAAGAAGGTGGAGTGCAACAACTGAAAGGCATAGAATACAAATGATGCATTGAAGAGGAATGGCGTACATAGTACAAAAGAGAGAAGAACATAAAGTGAAAGGGATGCTTGCAGGATGACAGTGTGGCAGACAAAGCAATGAAATCTTGCAGAACAATGTTGAGACTGGTAAGCTGTTGTTGAACATTATATCACTGTAATAAGTTTCAGTAACACATTTTAATAAAACAGGGTGGTAGGGAGGAGCTAGGGAGGATTGGTGTCCTCATAGGTTCAAGTAGGTTCTTGAACATAGGGAGTTGGTGCTTCCTTCTAGTTGGTGCTAGAGAAACCAGGGAGTAGGTGCTTCCTTCTAGTGAGTGCTAGAGAAATTAGAGAGTTGGTGCTCTCAGCAAGTTGCAGCTTGCAAAGTCGGAGGTTGTAGCCTCAAAATGAGTCGGTGCTCATATGTATGATATTGTAAAGAATGTAAATAATATTTATCATATAAAGAAGAAGAGGTTTTAAACCTTTATGGGTTTCCTTGGGAAATATATGTCTTTGTGTATCTCATATATATGACTAATTTTGTATGTGCCATGGATTATTTCCCTGCATTATTGTGATTGTCATTGAGTTCCCAACAAATAATTTAAAAGAAACATAATTGTTTAATCACGGTAACAACTGATTCACCCCCCCCCTCTCAGTTGACCAACAATTGGTATCAGAGCCAGCCCCTTTTTATCTAAATGTAGATCCTAGAGCTTAAACATGTCAATCCATGAAGAAAATTCAACCAATAAGGACCCTCTATTCAATGGAACAAACTTTTCCTTCTGGAAAGTTAGAATCAGAACCTACATAATGGATTTATGTGCAGATGTTTGGGATGTGGTAGATACTGGTTATGTAAAGCCAGTTGTACTAGATAATAAGGATGACAAACTAGAATTTAGCTTCAATGCTAAGGCTATGAATGCTATCTTAAGTGGGCTTGCAGAAGCAGAATTCTTAAAAGTTATGCATCTAGGAACTTCCAAAGAAATGTGGGACAAACTCATTAACAATTATGAGGGTAATGAGAAGGTAAAGGATGCCAAGCTTAAAAACTACATAATGCAGTTTGAACAGTTGAAGATGAAACTATTGGAAAATACTTTCTGAGAGTAGAAGAAATGGTAAATGCAATGAAAGCACTTGGTGAAACAATTGAGGAACCTTCTTTAGTTCAAAAAATCTTGAGATCTCTCCCAGATAGGTTCAATCCGAAGGTCTCTGCTATAGAAGAACTAAATGATCTAAAAACCTTGGAGTTTGATCAACTTCTAGGAACATTGACTGCATATGAAATGAGAATAGTTAAAGATAAACCCATCTCTAGAGAAGCATCATTTAAGGTAGACAAGAATGAGGATTCTAAGCCCGATGAAATTGAAGAAAAATTTGTGAAGAGACTAAATAAGGGATCAGGAAAATATAAAGGTAAACTGCCTTTTAAATGCTTCAACTATGGTAGGATAGGTCATTTTGCAAATAAATGTCCCCACAAAGGAAAGGATCAGAATTGTGATGATGAGGGGAAGTACAAACACATAAATTTCTTTCAAGAGAATAACTTTAAGAAGAAAAGTCTTTGCGTAAACAATGATGATGATCCCTCAGATGATGAAGACAATGATTCATCTATTGAAGATAAACTAAATGGCTTCATACTTATGGCCAAAGAGAACTATGATAATAATAGCACAGGGAGTGATGTCAATGAAGAAGAAGCTGTGGTTGACATGGAAGGATAACTAATCAGTGCACTGGAAGAGATTGATAGACTAAGAATCAAGAAAAAAAAGCAAAGACAATTGCTAATACAGTTTGAGAAAGACAGTAAAGAACCTAATAAAGACTTTGTCCTACTAAAAGTAGAATTGGAAGAGGCAAAGAAAATTGAAGAATTCTGAAACAACAGTTATCGGAAAAGAAGGCAAGATGTGAAGCATTAAAACAAGAAGTAGTGAAAACTGGGAAAGAGATGGAGAAATTTCAAGCCTTGTACAATCAGAATCTGTCAAGTATCAAAGCCTCAGAAGGATTAGCCACCATTCTGAATCAACAAAAGAATCCAAAGCTGAAAACTGGTTTGGGTTATGAAGAGGGATCAAGCAGTGATAAGCCAGGAAATGAAGAACCCATCAAGTTTGTCAAAAGTACAACCAATGACAACAACAAACTTGCATAAACAAAGGAAGAAAATCAACCGCCCAGGACGAGTAAAGAAAAAGGTGCTAGGACTAAATCTGTAGAACAAAGAAGCAATGCGCTCTCTGCTAAAATGTGTCATCAGCAAGGAAGAAATTGATTTGCTCAAAGAAGACAACCACTTTCCATGTACAAAGAATTTTTCTATGGTTATTGCTTCTACTGTTCTAATTTTGGTCGAAAAGCTGTAAATTGTTCCTTAAGACTTAGACATGAGCAATTAATAGTTCGAAGGAACAAATACTTCCCACAACAAATATTGATATAACCAAGTAACAGACCTTCATAGACTGCAAATTACCAAATTAAGTCTAGGAACATGCAACTAAGGAGGTAAAGAAATAATCAACAGTCAATAAGTAGACAACGCTGCAACAATAAGTTTGACCTATTGAACAATGAGATTGAATGCTACATCTATCATAACTATGGACATAAATCTATTGATTGACGTTTAAGGAACTATGAATCGGATTCGAAATCCCCTGCTGAAAATGTCAAGTTTTGGAAGAAGAAGGAAAGTGACAAGTGTGGATTAGTATTGTCTGCTCAAAGAAAAATGAACCCTTGGTATATAGACAGTGGATGCTCCAAAAATATGATCAGAGACAAAGGCATGTTTCTATCCTTTATTGAAGGCAAATCAGGAAACGTAACTTTTGGAAATGATGCTCCAGGTAAAATAAAGGGAAAAAGGATGGTGAGCTTAAGTAATGGAAAAGGAAAATCCCAAGATGTTCTACTTGTAGATGGGCTGAAACATAATCTGCTCAGTGTAAGTCAAATGTGTGACAGAGGATGTGAAGTGGTGTTCACATCCAAGGACTACAAGATAAAGTTTGTAAACTCAGGACAAGTGGTGGCCAAAGGCATAAGAACAAAAAATAATGTATATGTGCTGGAAGAAGATAGAGAAGAATGTCATCTAAGAAAATATGATGAAATTTGGTTGTGGCATAGGAGACTTGGGAATCTAAACTTTGACCAATTAATCCAACTCAGAAATCTCGAGGCAGTAAAAGATCTTTCGAGAATATCAAAGCCCCAAGATTCAATGTATAAATCCTGCAAAGTAGGAAAGATAAACAGGACACAGTTTAAGTCCAAGAGCTTTACTTCAACAGAGAAGCCACTTCAACTAGTTCATATGGATTTATGTGGACCATCAAGACAGGAAGGCACAGGGAAAGAAAAATACGTCACGCTGATTATTGATGATTACTCCAGACTTACTTGGGTTGCCTTTCTCAAAGAAAAAGATGAAGCATTTGAGAAGTTTAAAATATTTAAGGCTTTAACTGAGACTCAAGGTAGTAAGATCAGACTGAGGAGTAGAGTAAATGTCAAGTGACTTCAAGGAATTCTGTGACAAACATGGGATCAAGAGAGAATACACAATCCCAAGAACTCCACAACAAAATGAAGTAGTTGAGAGGCAAAACAGAATAGTGCAGGAAACGGCCAGGTCAATGATGAATGAGAAGAACATTGGTCAAACCTACTGGGTAGAAGAAATACACATAGTAGTCCATGTTCTTAACAAATCCCACCTCAGACCACAAAGTGACAAGACACCTTATGAGCTGTGGTTTGGGAGACCTGCCTCAATTAAACACTTCAAAGTATTTATGAGTAAATGCTACATAAAGAATAATGATGAGAACCTTGGCAAATATGATGACAAGGCTGATGGAGGTATCTTCTTGGGGTATGCTACAAAAATTAAAGGATACAGATGCTATAATAAAAGGCTGCATAAAATGGTTGACTGTATTGATGTAAAAATTGATGAAGGAATCCCAACAAGAGAGATGTACAGGAATGAGTCTTCTACAGAAGACATAGCTAAAGCTGAAGATGAACAGGTCCAAGAATAAAAAAATGAAGACTCTGAATCAGATGAAGACACATACACTCAGACAGACTCAAATCAACAGTCAACTTCAAATTCCTCCTCGAGAATCATTCAAAAGAATCATCTTGCAAGTCAGATAATTGGAGAAAAAGACAAAGGTGTACAAACCAGGAGAAACATAATCAAAACCACCGAACAATATCATATAGCTTTCATATCAATGCTGGAACCCAAAAATTTCAATGAAGCCAACAAATATGACCACTGGGTTAAAGCAATGAATGATGAACTTGATTAGATTGAGAAAAACAATACGTGGGAGATGGTTCATAGACCTCAAGGTAAAAATGTCATTGGCTCCAAATGGATCTTTAAGAATAAATTGAATGAGCAAGGACAAGTTGTCAGGAACAAATCAAGGCTAGTCTATAAAGGATATGCTCAGATAGAAGGACTAGATTATGATGAAACATTTGCGCCCATAGCAAGATTAGAAGCTATCAGAATGTTTCTTGCCTATGCTTGTCACAAAAGATTTAAAGTCTATCAAATGGATGCCAAGTCAACTTTTCTAAATGGAGATTTAAGTGAAGAAGTTTATATGGAACAACCAGAGGGTTTCAAACTGTCTGATAATCCTGACTTAGTATGCAAGATGAAGAAACATTTATATGGGTTAAAGCAAGCCCCTCGAGCCTGGTATCATAGAATGGATATGTATCTCAAAGACAAAGGGTTCAAGAGAGGAATAGTGGACAACAATCTGTATATTAAAATAGAGGATAATGATTTGCTCATCGTATTGGTCTATGTAGATGACATCATCTTTGGATGTAATAAGGATCCATTGGTACAATGGTTTGCTTCTACCATGGAGTCTGAGTTTGAAATGTCTATGATAGGAGAACTGCCATTTTTTCTTGGTCTGCAAATTACTCAGAGGACTGAAGGGATGTTCATTTCTCAAGAAAAATATCTAAGAGAAATGATAAGGAAGATTCTAAACTTGTGGGTACACGTATGGTTATTGGATGTAAATTAAGCAAGGATGATGACTCACCTGATGTTGATCAAAGCTCATATAGATCAATGATTGGCAGCCTGCTGTACATCACAACATATCGCCCAGACATAATGCATGTTGTAGGAATGGTAGGAAGATATTAGGCTGTACCTAAACATAGTCATTTGCATGCTATCAAAAGGATATCCAGGTATTTAAAAGAAACAATGGCTTATGGTCCGTGGTATCCCAGAAATCAGAATTTTCAGTTAATTGCTTATTCAGATGCAGATTGGGAAAACTGTGTTGATGAGAGAAAAAGCACCAGTGGAGGAGCATTCTTCTTGGGTGACTCTTTAGTAGCATGGCTTGGTAAAAAGAAAGGTTCCATTTCTTTATCAACCACAGAGGCAGAGTGCATTGCTGTTGCTACCTGTTGCACTCAGGTATTATGGATGATTCAGACACTTGCAAACTTGGAAGTAAAATACACTGCACCAATCCCAATTCATTGTGATAACACTAGTGCCATCAGTGTGTCTAAAAATCATGTATTCCACTCCAAGAACAAGAATATTCCCATAAAATATCATTTTCTAAGAGAGCAGGTCACCAATCAGATTGTTCAGGTCCATTACATTCCAACCACAAACCAAATTGCAGACATCTTTACTAAACTCCTAGCCAAGACACCATTTGAATATCTCAGACAGAAGTTGGGTGTCATCCCATCTCACATCTAAGAGAGTCCATCCTATTAGGGGGAGTCATGTATTGATTACATATATGATACCTCCTAAAAATACTGCAACAACTCAAGGGGAACGTGTCTTCTTTGACATTGATGTCAAAGGGGGAGAAAAGAACAGGTATGGGTGCCTTTGTTGCCATTAATGCTAAAGGGGTAGTTTGTTGACATGTTTTACATATAGTGTATTCTTGTCATTGATGGAAAGTACAACAACGATGATGACCTGAGTACAGAAAGAATGTGCCATGCGGGCACTATAAGTCTCTTGGGAAGACAATGAAAAGCTAGCTCGACAAGATCAGAGTATGCAGTGATGGATCTCATTGAGAGTTCCCGATGAATGTCAGATCTGAGCCTAAGGTCTGACCGATGTTGGATCCCAAAAAATCTTCACATTCTTTAACGAGCAAGGTGAAATGCGAAATCCTGAAAACCCGAAAAAAAGAGCATCACTCAAAGTAATGGATACTGGGATTTCGGATACCGGGAGATGGAGAAGTCAGATACTCTCAACATCAGGAGTCTCGAAGTGTCGAAAAGTGAAATGTCAAAATTCCAGAAGTAGGCACATCATACCAGGATTTTGATTACCGGGAGATGGAGAAGTCAGAGACTCTCAACATCAGGAGTCCTGAAGTGATGAAAAGAGAAATTCCACAATTACAGAAGTAGGCACATCATACCGGGATTTCGGTTACTGGGAGATGGAGTAGTCAGAGACTCTCAACATCAAGAGTCCCGAAGTGTCGAAAAGTGAAACGCCGCAATTCCAGAAGCAGGCACATCATACCGGGATTTTGGTTACTGGGATATGGAGAAGTCAGAGACACTCAACATCAGGATTCTTGAAGTGCCAAAAAGCAAAATGATGAAATTCTAGAAACAGGCACATCATACCAGGATTATATACTCTCATCACAAGGAGTCCTGAAGTGCCGAAATACAAAATCCCAAAACAGACACATCAACAAACCACGTTAGTAAACCACGTCATCTAAGGACACGTGGCACAATCAGGGAATGACAAGTGTCAAGTTGATTCAACATTTTAGGCACATGTAAGTCACAAATCAGAGTGACACGTGGCATCTATTCGACACACGTCAATCCACATGTGATGTCTGTAGGTTTACACCACATCGAAACTTTCTATTTGGGGTTCTACGTAGCAAGCAAAAAATCCACCATCATGATGTCTCGAACTCTGAAATGCTGAAAGGATCCATTGTGAGTCTCGAAAACTCGAAGGGAAAAATGCTGAAATCCCGTCAACCATCCATCTCAGTGGGTTATGTAAACCGTACGATCACTTCAGAGATTTTGTGATCATGAATTTTGTAATGTTGGAGTCACAATGACTCGAAAGGGAAAAGTGTCGAATTCGCAAAATGTGAAACCACAATCTAATATGAATCGTTGATCAAAGGGAGATTGTGGACCGTTAATCCGACTCCCTTTCGGAGTTTTGGATACCGGGAGATGGAGAGATCAAGGCTCAAGACCCTCATCATAGGAATGCTGAATTTCCAAAAAGCCAAAATGTGAAACATGGTTAGGCTCAACAAGAGGTCACATCCCTTGGTCACATCGGCAGAAGTTGGGGGAAGGAGTTAAGATTCTCTTTCTTTCAGAGTTTCGGGGGTCGGGAAATGGATAGAACTAAAATCCCCCACCATGGTGATCCCAAAATGCTGAAGACCGGAATGCTGAAATGAATGCAATATCCCATGGAGCCAATCCAACAGTGTAGGTGAATTTGGGCACGATCGGAGGGCTAATATTGCTCCTCATAGTATAACTTCTAGAAACCACTAATGGTTTATGCTATAGGACTTGAAGACACTTCATTGTGATTGACAGAGAAGGTGAAGAGTCTCTAGGGATATACTAGTAGAACAAAGACTATTCATGGAGGTGATTGACAATTGGATCAGCATTGGAGCTTGTAACTACAATAGAATAGTTGAGCTTGACTGTAACAGAAGATGAAGAATCTCAACTGATGGTGAGGCGAAGGAATTTGATTATGACACCTAGTGATGATGGAAAGATGGCATGAAAAAACAAAGAAGCTGAAGAGTTTATATGATGAACAGGTAGAGCATTCGACATGCAAAGAATGCAGAACGATGAGATAGAGAACATGCACAAGATTCACAGGGATATAAGAATGTGTAACAAAGAAGACAGAAGGTGTTGTTGTTGTGAGGAATGCATGTGCAAAGAAGAAGGTGGAGTGCAGCAACTAAAAGGAATATAAGAAAAATGATGCATTGAAGAGGAATGGCATACAGAGTACAAAAGAGAGAAGAACAGAAAGTGAAAGGGATGCTTGCAGGATGACAGTGTGGCAGACAAAGCAGTGAAATCTTGCAGAACAGTGATGAGACTGGTAAGTTGTTGTTGAACATTATATCACTGTAATAATTTTCAGTAACACATTTTGATAAAATAGGGTGGTAGGGAGGAGCTAGGGAGGACTGGTGTCCTCAGTGGTTCAAGTAGGTTCTTGAACACAGGGAGTTGGTGCTTCCTTCTAGTTGGTGCTAGAGAAACCAGGGAGTAGGTGCTTCCTTCTAGTGGGTGCTAGAAAAAATTGAGAGTTGGTGCTTTCAGCAAGTTGCATCTTGCAAAGTTAGAGGTTGTAGCCTCACAATGAGTTCTTTCTCATATGTATGATATTGTAAAGAATGTAAATAATACTTATCATATAAAGAATAAGAGGTATTAACCCTTTATGGGTTTCCTTGGGAAATATCTGTCTTTGTGTATCTCATATATATGACTGATGTTGTATGTGCCATGGCTTATTTCCCTACATTATTGTGATTGTCATTGAGTGCCCAGTAAAGAATTTAAAAGAAGCATAATTGTTTAAGCATGATAACAACTGATTCACCCCCCCCCCTCTCAATTGAACCATAGATTAAGCCCGCGTTTCGAGCCATGGTCATGTGGAACATGGTTTGAAGGAGACATCGGGGTGGAATTTGATTTTTGTATCAGCTAAGGGGAGTTGAGAATGTTGTTTTTTAGAGAGCCCTAACTTTCAGCTCCGATATTCGATTGGGGTGAGATTTCAGTCGTTGGAAATATTATTTAGAGGAGAAGGACTTGGAATTATTCTATTTTGGATAACTGTGATATTTCTTCATGAATCGAGAAGAAAAGTACCTGTACCATTGTTTGGAATTTTTTTTAATATGCATAATTCTAACAAAATGGTAGCTTGCACATTTTGTATAATTGGGGGGTGTAAACATATCCGTTCAGTGAAAGAATGGATATTCAATAAATGAAAGAAGGAGAGGGAGCTTCCATCCATGATAAATAGGCCAAAGGTCAGAATATTAGTGTTGGTAATGCATAGATAGAATCCAATAGACACCAGGCTAGAGGGGAACAAGAAACATTGATAGAGACTGAGAGAATCCTAAAAATAGAGGTGCAAAGTTACAAAGAAACAATGACAAATTGATAAGAGAACAAAATAAGATAAATTCTCAAGTGATGCAAATCCTAAATTAGTTGCAGTGGAAGACAAAGAATGGATCAAACTCGAAATAGGAGGAAGAGGGAAGATGTCATGAAAGAAGAGATGACCACAAAAGAACTAGTTATTCAATAAATGTTATCAGAACTCATAGGCATCACTCACCTCCCTATTCAAAAAGAAAATTTTATGCATCTGAATATTCCATAAGTATCCCAGAGGTGTCTCCTGTTAGGCACCAAAGAAGAAGGCATGAATTGGACAGTTTGCAAGGAGAGTTGAGGAAGCTTAAGCCACCATCCTTTGATGGTGAAAGAGAAAGGGAATATGATATTGAGGAATGGTTTCTTGAACTCAAGAGGTATTTTCAATTGCATAACTACTCATAAAACCTAGAATCCTAAATTGCCACATACCATTTACATGGGAAAGATGCTATGTGGTGGGATCAACTGAAGCAAGTTGAGCACATTAATGAGAATAGGATCACTTGGAAGTAGTTCAAGAAATATTTTCAGAAGGAGTACCTTTCATAGCACTTCTATGACAAGAAAATGCAGGAGTTCTTTGAACTTAGGCTGGGAAGTGCAACCATGGTAGAGTATGAGAAGAAGTTCTCGGGGTTGTTAAAGTATGTGGGGTTTATAAAATATGAGAAGGTGAAAATACAAAGTTTTTTAAGTGGTTTGCCTTTATTTTATAAATAAAATATTCATTATGATGAACCCAAGACCTTGAATGAGACCATCAGAAAGGATAAATACATGTACGATAAAGGCAAGGGAAGAGAATCCATGTAGAAATCTTGGAAGGATAAGAAGAAGGAGAAATATGATCAGAGGAGGAAGGGATTCAAACCTCCTTTCAATAGAAATAGTGCAAATAAAATTCATCAAGACCAGTATGCTAAGGATGAATCCAAGAGAGAAGACTCCTTAGGAAAAAGGGGAAGACCACCAATCCAATGTTGGGGATGCAAATAAGATCACCTGTACAAGGATTTCCCTCACAGAAAGGACAAAGTGAAGACCATGCACAACACCCAAGAGGATACAATAGTGGAAGACATGGGAAGAATTTATGAAGCCTTAGATGATCGACAAATAGAGTACCAATCCAATATGATCGAGGTGGAAGGTATGACCATTATTCATCATGTTTCTATTTTAATTGATTCAGGATAAATTCATTGTTACATTGATCCTAAAATAGTGGATAGATTACGTTTGGAGAAAAGGAAGCTTGAAAAATCAAGTTTGGTTCAGTTAGCCACTGGAACCAAAAGGAGAATCCATGATATGGTGAGAGGTTGTTCCATAAGTCTTAATGGTGTAAATACTAAAGTTGATCTAAATATTATACCATTGGGGTATTATGATATTCTAATTGGAATGGATTGGTTGGAAAAGCATTATGTTTTCCTAGATTGTCATAACAAGACATTTACATGTCTTTATGAGGAAGGAAAATAGAGCACTATGAAAGGAGTTCCATGACCCATATCTATAAGGGATATTTCAGCCTTATAGCTGAAGAGATGTTTCAGAAAAGGAAGTCAATTGTATGCAGCCCATGTGGAGGAGCCAAAAAAGGCAAAGGGGCCAAGCCTTGAATAATTCTTGATACTACAAGAATTTGAAGATGTATTCCAAGGAATACTAGGGCTGCCACCAAAGAGGGAGATAGATTTCTCTATTGATTTAGTGCCAGGAACTGCCTTGGTGTCAAAAAAACATTAAAGAATGAGTACACCAAAATTAAAAGAATTACAAATGCAGTTGGGAGAATTGTTGAAGAAAGGGTACATAAATCCAAGTGTTTCAACTTGGGGAGCACCAATACTCTTTGTCAAAAATAAGGATGGAACTTTGAGACTGTGTATTGATTTCCGACAAATGAATAAATCCACTATAAAGAACAAGTACCCTCTACCCAGAATTGATGACCTCTTTGATTAGCTAAGAGGGGAAAATATATTTTCAAAGGTATACTTGAGATCGTGATACCATCAAGTAAGAATCAAGGAAGAAGACATCAATAAAACAAACTTTAGAACCAGGTATGGGAATTATGAATGTGTAGTCGTGCCATTTGGACTGTCCAATTCACCAATTGTCTTTATGTTCTTAATTGGAATTTTTAGAAATTACTTGGATAAGTTTGTCATAGTATTCCTGGATGACATACTTGTCTATTCTAAGTCAGAAGAAGAGCATGAACACCACCTAAGACTGGTATTGCAAGTGATAAGAGAACATCAGTTGTATGCCAAGATGATTAAGTGTTTCTTTTACCAAGAACAGATCCATTACTTGGGACACATTATTTCAGAACAAGGTATAACAATAGATCTAGAGAATATTGAAGCCATTGTAGGATGGCCAACACCCAGGAATGCTTCAGAAGTCATATATTTTATGGGATTAACTAGTTACTACAAAAGGTTTATAGCAATTTCTCTAAGATTTCTCATCCCATCACCTCTTTACAAAAGAAGGGAATTAAACTTGAATGGACAACAGAGTGTGAAGAGAAATTTAATCTGCTGAAAGAATTACTTACTAGTGCACCTATTTTAAAGATTGCTGACCCAAATGAAAGTTTTGTGGTATGTATAGATGCATGCAAGGAAGGAATTGGTGGAGTTCTCACTCAAATTGGACATGTCATTGGTTATGAGTCCATAAATATTAAAGAACATGAGAGGAAATATGCCACACATGACTTGGAGCTTGTTTCATTGTTCATGCATTGAATATGTGGAGGCATTATCTCATGGGAAAGTGACATAGACCTACAGCCCTCGGGCCGATATCTGCTCACAGGATCGTTCATTCACCTTCTAAGCCGAACTAGCTCTTTTGATTCCCTACTGGAAGCTAAATCAAATCGATCCACAGGTCCTTCTTCGATCCACAACCTCTGTACACGACCCTGGACTCTTTTTGAAAATGAAACTTCAAGTTTCGGGACTTCCTGTTTCCCGATGTCAAGAGTCCTTGACCCTTCATCCTTCCGATCCCCGAAATGACGAATTGCCGAAATGGTTTTAACATCAGCTAGCACCCTAGGCTACAACCCTGGTCCATGTGACTGCTCCTCAGATGATTGCAGTCCTAATTCGGGGGTTTATGATGCGTAGCACCCGATCTCTTGTCCTTTGGACTCCCGAAAAACTGATTCCTGAAATACCAAAATACCTTTGTCCTAGATTCCGGTTCTTCCTTCACGATTTCAGTCTTTTCATTGCTGAAATGCTCGATCCTCTACTCCACAGGATCCCCAAAATATCGAAACTCAGTATTCCAAAATCCTGCTCCCCGGTTCTTCTCCTTTCGGGCTTTTGGAGTTTCAATCCCCAAAATGCTCTGACCTCTTGTCTTCAGAACTCCCAAAGTTTCAAACTTCAATACACTGAAATGACACCTCCCAAAAATCCTTTCAAACTTTCGTGTTTCGGGTTCCCCTGTTGCAAGGTTCTCCTCTACCCCTATTCTCTCTCACTTTCAATATCCGAAATGCTCCCGGCAGTACTCTTCTAAACGTTTTCGGGACTTTGCATTTCAGAATTTCATGAATCCCATTGTAACAATTCTCCACTGACCTTTGGTACCCCCAATACCTGAAGTACTGAAGTAATCATCTGCTGCCACGTGTCCTCTCCCTAGATGCTTCCGATCCTCTTTCAGATTTTGGGACTCCACGATCCCTGTGGCACAATTTCTCTATCTTCTCGAATCCCCGGTGTTTGAAATTCCGGTGGACACCCCGATCTCCTCCACGTGTCCTCCCATAGATGGACGACTTAGATCGTTTTGGGACTTCACCATTGACAAAGTTGAAAGACTCTCCTCTGTGTTTTCTCGATGTTTGAATCCCCAAAATGGGTGATCTCACGACACGTGTCCTCCTCTAAACAGGCAGCTCATATCTCTTTGCTTATTTTGGGACTATCTCTATGGAGTGTCCCGACCTTTCGCCATCAGGACCTATGAAATCCTGAAGTACGAAATCCTGATGCATTCACTATTTCGGGACTTTTCTCCTCTGCCTACTCTACACTTTGAGTCTCTCCCACGTTCTTAACGACTCTATTCCTCCTGAGTTCTTGGGATTTTAAACTATTCCCTTGCCTCTGCGATCTTTGCAGCTATGGCCTATGCATAAAGGCACTTTTCCTCCTGAGCTTCTCCCTTTGAATCCTCAAGGGATTCTTTGACTTATACACTCCTTGTAGAGTCTTTGCACACACAAAGGTGCTATCTCCTCGGAGCTTTCCTGTAGCTTCGGCCTCTAAGGAATTAATCATTTTCCTTCTCCTTCAGATGGAGAATCTGATGCCCTCCTGGTACTTCTTTTCTCAAGAAACTCCTTGCTGAGTCTTTAGGGTGTTCAACAACCCTGTGAAGATCCTTCTCTTCGATTCTTCTCTATTTTAGAACTCAAAAGAGTTATTTCCTGTGCTCTAACTACACACTAACTCAATGCCCTCCTGGTAGAGTTTTCTCCTCATAGAACATTCAACAGTTTTGTCTTCTCTTGTGCACTCTATGCACTTGCTCAATGCCTTCTTGGCAGAGCTTTTCAAAACTCCTCAGAGATTTTGTCTTCTCACTGTGTTTTATCCCACATAGTCTTTCCTCCAAGGTGTTCAACAACCTTGAGGTCTCTTCCCTGAGTTAATGATTTCAATTGGTGCCCTCCTATCACGTCTTTGTCCAAATTTCGCAGAACTGGAAGTGCTCTTATGCACTGGCTATCAGAACCCGCAGTGTTCTATCATGACCTCTTGGCATGAAGCCTCAAAGATCCCCAAACCTGAAATCAAGAAACTCCTCATATAGGAGAACCTATCTGTCCCTACAAATGCACACTAACACACATTCACAACATATAAAGAACATATAAAATCATTCACACAACACAGAATGACATGCAGGAAAAACTGTTGTTTGTATTAATGTAAAATGCCTCCTTTACAAGGTGTTCTTGAGCTCAGAATTTTTTTACAGAGTCTCGGCTCCTTCTATATCTCTTTTTCTCTCACTCTTGCTATCTCTCCCCTTTTAAAAAACAAGATCCCAAGATCTTTTACGTGAGGGGGCTCTTCGAGCTCTTCCCTCCAAATCTACCTACCCTATTCAATTACATTAAACTCTACATTGAATGGGATGTCTAGTCCAAATCGGATCTAGATCTCAGCCTTACAACCATTAAGGCTATCTACATCTATGCATGTGCAAAGGTGTGGCTTTTTGGCTCTAACAACCTTTCAAATATTAAACGTGATTGATTCAAATTCAAAATTTGAATATGAGATGGTTGCGCCTCTCTTCCTCATTGAATGCATGCGTTGAGTGTGTTGGGCTGGATGGCTAGCTGACGTGGAGAGATGCTCCTGCATCATACTCCTCAGCTGCAAAATTCATGATCTCCTGCTCATGAGCTTCCCATCTCAGTTGTTGAAATCCTCCTGGACCCCAAACAAATTTTTGGAGTTGTTCATCTGCTCCACTTCCCTATTGTTGCTTTTGTTGCTTTGTTGTTGCTGCTTTTCTTCCTAGTCTTTCCTTGCTGGCAGTCCCTTGTGATCTGATCATCAGCCTCCTGATCTCATCGATCACCTCGTCCAGCTACTCCAGTGGATGGCTCTGTCTTTGCAGTCTCCTCAGCTGCAAATTTTTTCTGCAATTTGGCAGATCACCATGATTTCCCATGCCATCTTCTTCATCTCCTGTGGCACTAAGTGTCCACTCTGTTGTAGTCCTCTTTGCAGTCTCTTCTTGAATGATCTGTTGCTTAGCCTCTTCCTATGGAAGCTTAACTTCTGCCATATTTCCTGCTGGTATGTGTCCAACTTCTTACAGTTGCTCCTCAGACAGGAATTCTTCTTCATCTGTTTCCAACCTCACTTGTTGGATGTGCATGCCCTGCACTATCACCCTTCTCTCCAGAGCTTCAATCTGTTTACATATATCAGCAAAGCTCATACTGTCTGCCTCTTCTTCTTCTTCTTCTGCAAGCTTTAATGCTGCAGTCTTTTCAGCTTCCTAGCTGAAAATATTGAGCCACTCCTTAGAATGCTCATCTTCCTCTGTTTGGGCAGCTTCCAACATCTGCTCCAATTCTTCTGTGACAATCAAAACTAGCTGTCCTTCTCTTGTTGTTGTTTCTTCATTGGCAACCCAATATTTTTCCTCATCTTGGCTATATGGCAGGAATATTCGAATTCTTCCAATTATTAGAATATTTCTCTGATCTTCCTTCTTTATCAGCTGCATCTACTGCTCCAAACTCACCTCCGAGTTCATGAGACTTTCAGACAGTATCACTTCTATTCCAGTGCCCTCCTGGCAAATTGGGATTTTTCTGCTGTCCTCTTGATAGCTTATGAGACCCCACAACGATCTTGACTCATCGCCCTTCTGACAATGTGAAATTCCCTGGCTGTCCTCATGACAGTATATGATATCCTGCAATGATATCATCTCATTTCCCTCCTGGCAATTGGGAACTTCTATTCTGCTCTCCTGGCAGTCTTTGAGACCTTCAACTGATATCAGTTCATCCTTATTAATGAGATTTCTCCCAATCTCTGGGTCACATACCTGAACCATTTCTTCTTCTGGGTTGTTGAGGTTTTCAGCATGCCTCAACCATCCCTTTAACAACCTCCGCTGTCTTCTGGCCACCAATTCCCTGACTGGCCATTTTACCTTTGTATTCTTCATGGACCATTCATATACCCAATGCGACTTTGCTTCTTGCTGCACTTGCAGTACAAGCTCATCCATCCTTGCCCTAATCTCGGCAAGCTCCTTATCCCATGCAACGTTCTCCATCTGTTGATGGATCTTCTTCCCATCGCATGCATGACCTTCAGTAGTCATTTTCTTCTTCTATCTGCCCTCCTGGAAAACCTATTGTTATCACTCTACAACTGAGAGCTTCATCTTCTCCTATAGTTCTCCTGACTGTCTTCTTGATTGTTGTCTACCTGCAAACAATCATTATAGAGCTTCCAGTACTCTGTCTTCCTTTGCCTTCGTCTTCCTGTCCCTTCAAGCTACCTTTGATACCAAATTGACGTGTACCAGAGTATTCTCCTTCCTTCTCTCTCTACCTGAAATATACAAATAGAGTCAAGCTCTTATACCACTTTTGATGTGTATTAGAGTACTCCTTCTCTTCTGGCTCCCTTTGCCTAAAATATACAGACAAAAATCAAGCTCTGATACCACTTTTGATGTGTATTAGAGTACTCCTTCTCTTCTAGCTCCCTTTGCCTGAAATATACAGACAAAAATCAAGCTTTGATACCACTTTTGACGCAGATCTCTAGCCATTGGACCGAGATCCAATCACAGGATCATTCATTCACCTTCCGAGATGAACTATCTCTTTTGATTCCCTACTAGAATCTAATTCAAATTGATCCATAAGTCCTTCGATCCACGACCTCTGTACACGACCTTAGAATTTTTTCGAAAATGAAACTTCAGGTTTTGGGACTTCCTGTTTCCCGATGTCAAGAGTCCTTGAACCTTCATCCTTCTGATCCCCGAAATGTCGAATTGCAGAAAGGATTTTAACATTAGCTAGCCCCCTGGGCTACAACCCTGGTCCATGTGACCGCTCCTCATATGATCGCAGTCCTAATTCGGGGTTTATGACGTGTAGCGCCCGATCTCTTGTCCTATGGACTCCCAAAAAACTGATTCTCAAAATGTCAAAATACCTCTGTCCCGGCTTCTGATTCTTCCTTCCCAATTTTGGTCTTTCCATTGCTAAAATGCTCGATCCTCTCCTCCACAGGATCCCCAAAATACCGAAACCTGGTATTTCGAAATGTTGCTCCCTGGTTCTTCTCCTTTCAGGATTTCAGAGTTTCAATCCCCGAAATGATCTCACCTCTTGTCTTTGGAACTCCCGAAGTTCCAAACTTCAATACGCCAAAATGATGCCTCCCGAAAATCCTTTCAGACTTTCACGTTTCAGGTTCCTCTGTTGCAAGGTTCTCCTCTACCCCTGTTCTCTCACACTTTTGGTATCCAAAATTCTCCTAGCAATACTCTTCTGAATGTTTTCGAGACTTCGCGTTTTGGAATTTCACGAATCCCATTGCAACAATTCTCCGCTGACCTCTGGTAACCTTGATACTCAAAGTACCGAAGTAATCGTTTGCTTCCACGTGTCCTATCCCTAGATGCTTCCAGTCCTCTTTCAGATTTCGGGACTCCACAATCCCCGTGGCACAATTCCTCTATCTTCTCGAATCCCCGGTGTCCGAAATTCTAGTGGACTCCCCAATCTCCTCCACGTGTCCTCCCATATATGGATGACTCAAATCGTTTCGGGACTTCGCCATTGACGAAGTCAAAAGGCTCCCCTCTATGTTTTCTTGATGTCTGAATCCCCAAAATGGGTGATCTCACGACACATGTCCTCCTCTAAAAGGATGGCTCAGATCTCTTTTCTTATTTTGGGACTATCGCTATGGATTCTCTCGACCTTTCTCCATCAGGACCTCCAAAATCCCAAAGTACAAAATCCTGATGCATTTTCTATTTCAGTACTTTTCTCCTCTGCCTACTCTACACTTTGAGTCTCGCTCGTGTTCTTAACAACGTTGTTCCTCTTGAGTTCTTGGGATTCTAAATTGTTCCCCTGCCTCTGCGATCTTTGTAGATATGGCCTATGCACAGAGGCACTTTTCCTCCCGAGATTCTCCCTTCGAATCCTCAAGGGAGTCTTTGACTTCTACACTCCTTGCAGAGTCTTTGCATGCACAAAGGTGCTATCTCTTCGGAGCTTTCCTGTAGCTTTGGCCTCTAAGGAATTAATCCTTTTCCTTCTCCTTTAGATGGAGAATCTGATGACCTCCTGGCACTTCTTTGCTCAAGAAACTCCTTGCTGAGTCTTCAGGGTGTTCAACAACCCTGTGAAGATCCTTCTATTGGATTCTTCTCTATTTCAGAACTCAAAAGATTTCTTTCCTGTGCTCTAACTCCACACTAACTCAATGCCCTCCTGGCAGAGTTTTCTCCTCACAGAACATTCAATAGTTCTGTCTTCTCTTGTGCACTCTATGCACCTGCTCAATGCCTTCTTGGTAGAGATTTTTAGAACTCCTCAGAGCTTCTATCTTCTCACTAAGTTTTATCCCACACATTCTTGCCTCCAAGGTGTTCAACAACCTTGAGGTCTCTTCCCTGAGTTAATGATTTCAGTTGGTGCCCTCCTAGCACATCTTTGTCCAAATTCTGTGGAACTGGAAGTGCTCTTATGCACTGGCTATCAAAACCCGCATTATTTTGTCACGCCCTCTTGGCATGAAGCTTCAAAGATCCCCAAACCTGAAATCAAACAACTCCTTAGATAGAAGAACCTATCTGTCCTTGCAAATGCACACTAACACACATTCACAACATATAAAGAACATACAAAAGCATTCACACAACACAAAATGACATGCAGGAAAAATGTTGTTTGTATTAATGTAAAATGCCTCATTTACAAGGTGTTCTTGAGCTCAGACTTTTTTTACAGAGTCTCAGCTCCTTCTCTATCTCTTTTTCTCTCACTCTTGCTATCTCTCCCCTTTTCAAAAACAAGATCCCAAGATATTTTTCATGAGGGGGATCTTCGAGCTCTTCCCTCCAAAGCTACCTACCCTACTCAATTACATTAAACTATACATTGAATGGGATTTCTAGTCCAGATCGGATATAGATCTCAGCCTTACAACTATTAAGGCTATCTACATCTATGCCTGCATAAAGGCATGAATTTTTGGGTCTAACAACCTTTCAAACATTAAATGTGCTTGATTCAAATTCAAAATTTGAATATGAGATGGTTGTGCCCCTCTTCCCCATTGAATGCGTGCACTGAGTGTGCTGGGCTGGCTGGCTGGCTGATGTGGAGAGATGCTCCTACATCAAAAAGAGGTTTGAATTAAGAATAGACCACAGTGGTCTGAAGTATCTTTTTGAACAACCAACATTGAATGCCAGGAAAATGAGATGGATGGAATTTTTAAGTGAATACGATTTTGACATCAAGCATATCAGAGGAAAAGAAAATAATTTTTTTGATGCACTTAGTAGAAGAGTACATCTCATGCATGCTACCACCGTTAGCATGCATCAGTCAGATTTAAAGAGAATAATTTTAGATGTTGTTGTCATAGACCAACATTACCTATAGGTAAAGGAAAGATTACAACAAGAAGATGTACAACAGAAAATTAAAGAGTATGAGATGAAGGAAGATGGATTTATTATGCATAAAATTAGAATTTATGTTCCTAGCTCTCGAGAACTCAAGAATTTTGTATTAAAACAAATGCATAATGTTCCATATGTTGGACATCCCGATTTCTAGAAAACAATTGCAGTAGTAAGAAGCTAATTCTTTTGGATGGGAATGAAAAAGGATGTTGCTGATTACATTGTCAGATGTATGGAATGTCAGAGAGTGAAGGATGAGAATAGGCACCCAACGTGTTTGTTATATCCCTTACCAATTCCAGAGGAGAAATGGGAAGTGGTAACCATTGAATTTATAACAAAACTACCCATCACGACAAGACAACATGATGCGATCATGGTAGTGGTTGATAAATTGACAAAGGCTACTCATTTTGTTCCTATAAAAACAACTCATACATCGAATAATATTGCATAAATTTACATGAAAGAGATTGCTAGGTTGCATGGGATATTGAAGGCAATTGTCTCAGATAGAGATACAAATTTTACTTCAAATTTCTGGAGGGGATTATTTAAAGGATTTGATACAAATATGAACTTTAGCATGGCATACCGTCCACATTCAGATGGGAATACAGAGAGATTCAACCAATTAATTGAAGACATGTTGAGGATGTATGTGATGGATATGCCATCTAAGTGGGAAGAGTAATTGCACTTGGTTGATTTTTCCTATATTAATGGGTATCAAGATTCATTCAAAATGAGCCCATTTTAAGCTTTGTATGGTAGGAAATGAAATACTCAAGTAAGTTGGGACAACCCAATAGACAAAGTGGTACTTGGGACAAAATTTCTCAAGGATATGGAAGAACATATGGTTAAGATTAAGCAGAATTTAAAGGAAGCTCAAGATAGACAGAAAGTTTATGCAAAGAAGAACATGAGAACTAGATAATTTAAAGTGGGGAAGAATGTGCTTTTAAAAGTGAATCCCATGAAGATCTCTTTGAAGTTGGGTAGTTGTACAAAGATGGCAACCAAATTCTATGGTCCATTTGAGATATTGGACAGAATAGGGTCAGTTTCATACATGTTTGCATCGATTGCTTCCATTAATGTGCATAATGGGTTTCATATTGCTTTGCTAAAAATATATATACATGATCCTAACCATGTTATTGATTGGCATTTGATTTAGGTAGAGGCAGAGGAAGGCTTTTAGGTCCATTCGATGCAAGTAGTGGATAGAAAAGTCAAAATGATCTGGAACCGAGTCATAGAGTTTATAGAAGTCCAGTGCAGTTGCTACGGTCTTGAGCATGCTACTCGAGAGCATGAAGATGCTAGGTGGGAAGAGTACCTGCAACGTTTTTAATAAATTTTGGAATTTTGATTCATGTTTTGTATATGCACTAAGAATAGTGCCAAAATAAGGGGGAGGGAAATGTAATACCTTGGTTTTGAACCCCGTATTAAATATTGCATTTTTTTAAGTTATGAAAGGCCAGAGTGCCTAAAAAATTATTAAGAGGCTAGTGTTCCTAGGAAATGTAATGTTTTGATCATTATTAATATAAAAAACATAGTTGGTTGCTAGATAGACAAGGACATGAGTTATAGGGGGATATGATTCCACAAGAGAGGGGGCTTGAGGGGTTGAGTACTTATTTTATATTTTATTTACCCATTTCTGGTTTTAGTGGAGAATAACACATGAGTTTCTTGGGGGAAGACCATGGGGTTCCTTAATTCCAAGAAGTACATAAAACCATCCTTGGTTCGTGGTTAGGGTTTGTTTTTGTTGTTGGGGATTTGTTGGTTCCTTCTCACTCTCTCACTCATTGTCCATCCTGCTCACCTTTCATTTATTTATTTTTCTCCACTCATCCCTTCACCTACTCATCCCATCTGATTCGAGAGCTTCTTGGGGGAAGGAAACCAAATTGTTGAGAAAATCCATAGTCGTTGGCTATATAGACTATTGGTGCATTCCACCTAGGGTTGGTGCCTGTATGTATATGATGACTTGGACCATGTTTTAGTTAAATCATAGTTGCAAGTCCTGAGATTCACAATAGGGAGATTCTTGACCAGAAGCAATGGAACCTTGGAAGAGATGGACAACCTGAGGGACTGCATGGAAAAGAAGGGGTTCCATTCTCTTGGGTTGTGCAGACTTGGTAGAAGAGAATTGGTGTACTTTGGATTGATGTGAGTGATGAAAGGCCTATGAGAGTCTGAGGGTTGACTAGCTTGGGAATCTGAGTGAAACCTTATAATCCATCCTTATGGACTCATAGCCCTGGCTCGGGGGTGACACTATTGCTGAGACTTGGAACAACAGTGTCTACGGTTGGGTGGAATGTCCTTGGTATGCAGCTAGTTGGTGTCTTGTTTTCAGAAAAGATAAGTTCTCTCTATTATGGTTATTTACCTGTGTATGATTTATTCCGTTGTGTATTTATTTATCTTTGAATTTAATATTTAGAATATGCATGCTTGCTAGTTATTCTTGTGCATGGCTTAGTTTATGTTGTGGCATGAATCTTTATTTCTGCATGTAGTTTTCATGTCTCTTAATTAACTTAGAAGTGATTCAAATTGAGATAAATCACTGTGAATTGAGTCCCTGGACTGCAACATGCCTTGCCTGCAGGTGGCTAGGTGTGTTATAGTTGGATTAAGTGGCGTAGCCTGGACTGTGGGTGGATGGGTACGTTACAATTATTCTTATGAATGTAATCTTCTAATATATTAAGAAAGCATTATGTGGTTTTCTCCCATTTGGGTTTGCTAGTAAAATTCATGTGTATTGTGTATCTGTGGTTATATTTGTATGGTATCTTGAATGAAATCATCGATGATAAATTATTGATACTTAATTACTTACATATTGTGATTAAAAGTGGTAAAAAGTGCCTAATATTGATTCATGCCCCCTCTTAGTATTAGTGAATATTTCAACAAATCCCTCCACACCCCCCATCAGGAAATGGGATCCAAACACAGATGAAACAATACTTATGAATTAGGAAGATAATCAGGCTACACGACCAACAGTTCTTTGGTAGCTAGTGTTTCTTTTGGTTGTATCCAAATATATCCTTATTCATCAAGTTCTGGAAGGCTATTCTAAACGTGGAAATTTCACCCCATAACCTTGTTCAAACATGAAACATGGAAGACGATATGGATCTTGGAATGGGTGGAAAGAGATAATAACTAAGCAACTTGGTCAATGTGATAGAGGATTTGATAGGGTCCAAATAAATCTGGCACTAGATTCTAGTGGCCTTTGTATTTGAGAGAGGTTCACTTGTAGGGTTGAAGATGAAGAAACACCTAATCCCCTTCTATAAAAGAATGCTTAGAGTGATGTTGTTCATATTAATGCTTCATTATATTATGAGCCATAGCCAAATTGTCCTTAAGTGTGCATACAATGTCCCCTCTAGTGTTAAGCATGTGATCCACTTCTTGAACCTTGGATGTGCCTGGTAAATACAAATCAAATGAGGATGGTTTGGTAAATACAAATCAAATGAGGATGGTTTTGACCATAGAAGACATCATGTGGATACATTTTGGTAGCACCATGATAAGTGGTATTGTATCTACAAAATTTTGCAATGGGTATCTATTATTGTTGGATTAATGAGAAGGGGGGTGAATCAATAATAGAGCAATAATCCTTTTTAACCACAAAATGCAAGTGTTATATCAATGTAGCATTATCATCCAATATTTGCAGAGTAAATAAACAACGAACAAATGAGCAATCATACACAAACACAGTACACCATTGTTTTTACGTGGAAACCCAAAGCGGGAGAAAACCACTGAATGATTTTTCTTATATGTATTTAAGAATTACATTCATTGGAAGAACCAAATTCCTTTGTTTTCCAGCTGTAACTGGAAGGAGTCTCCAACCCCCTAGTTTCTCAAGCTACAACATGAACGAAGCGCCAACTCCCCAATTATATGGCTACAACCATAAGGAGGCTACAACCCCCTAGTTTCTCAGGCTACAACCTGAGGGAAGATCCAACTCCCCAATTATATGGATACAAGAAGGAGGCTACAACCCCCTATGTTCTCTGGATACAACCAGAAGGTGGCTACAACCACATGTCCTTGCCCCATCCAACCTCCCTAACATAGAAGTAGAATGATGGAACCATTGTCACACTATCATTGTGAGATATATTGATGTAAAGTTGTACCAATAAACCTGTATTCAACCTATAACAATAACCTGTGAAAACATGTACCATACATCAACTTGTACCTCAACCTGTACCATAAACAAATACATCAACCATGCACCAAACCTATACAAATAACCTGTCCAAAAAAACTGTAATCGACTTGTACCATAAACAAGTGCATCAACCATGCACCAACTTGTACCTCAACCAAAATCCCTCATCAATTTCATCATCCAAATCTAATTTTTAACTCCATAATAGACCTGGTGTATATGATCATATACTTGCAAACCTTCCTTAACTTTAACAACAAGAGACTAGCATTTTCATCAAACTTTACTTTAGTCTCACATGACTAATTTTGGATTAGTCAACAACCCTAACTTGAAATAATCATAACTATGTACCTATAATGAATAAAGATATGAAAATAGTACACAATGTTCTTCATTGTCTTTTATGCAATTCCTCCAAGTTTCACTACTTGGAACCTCTCAGAAAAGGAGTTATATAAAAAATGACATACCTTATTGAATTATGGATTATTCTAGAGAGCGAATGTGTAGAGTGTGCCCCACACAGAATATTCATTTTATGGATCTGAAAATGGTACACAAAATACTACAAACTATACTATAACCAATACATTTGGTCTTACTAAATTTGGATCTGTTATGAAGAAGTTATGACCCACTTTCCTTATTTTAGGGCTAACCCACTTCTAACCACTTGTCCACTTAGTAATTTCTCCATTAAATTTATTATTTAAATAATTTATTTTGTATCCACTTTGAATTATAGTA
>JZKD02S1384611.1:141915-181396 GCA_000966675.3 Picea glauca
AAATGTTATATCTCTCTAATATTCTCAAGTATTTCCAACAATAGAAATTAGTTGAATCTTTCATGACACCAACTAAGGAGGATAAATCATACCATTAGTCATACTACCCCATTCCTTGGTACACTAGAGTGATCTCCCTGAGTGTTGTTCTCAATGTACTATAGAAATAGGATAGTTGAGATGATTATTATTGGTGTATTTAATTTTATTATTAAAACATCCAATACATTAGTTGTCAACCCAGTGTGCGTTTGTTATTGCAATTTTATTTTGTAAAATATATGCAAGAATCAATTCTCTAATTGACACTATTCTATGATCTGAAGGAAAAAACCTTAAGAATTATACACACGTTATAGACTAAGATATTTACTATTGACAAGAAAACATATTGTTGAATTATAATCCACTCCTAACACTCTTTCTTTGAAGTAAATATTCTGCACACTTTTCAAAAGTAATATCACACTGCTGAAACAAAACACTTGCTGGAAATAAATATAGAATACTGGAATCCAAATGCTCTCACACTACTCAATTTAAAGAAACACCTTCTAAAATGAATTGATCAAATCTCACTCTCACATTAAAGGAAATAAACCCACACTTGAATAATTGAAAGGACCATACTTGTTGAAATGAAAATTACTCTTGCATAAAGAAACCCTTCACTTGTTGAAATGGAAAACACTCTTGCATAAATGAAGAAAACCACACTTGTTGGGAATTAAAGCAAGCCACACAATTGTTGGAAATGAAATAGATTCACTCTCTATAAATGAAGTAATGCATTCAACTAGAAATAAGCACACCCTACTGATATGAAATAAATTAACAACAAGTTGATGATTCGTAGAATTGGAATTGTCTACAACATTATGAGTCTAGCTATATTTATAAATTAATCAACATCAAATAATCCAACACAAAATACCTATAGCAGCAATAATATTTGAACTGAGCCAGGTTCACAATATAGGCTGATTAACAACACTCTGCATACACACACAGGAATACTCATAATATAATAATAAACAATAGTGGGAGAAAATATCTAAAAAACACTACAACAATCACTATCAATATAAATCTACCTAATAACATAGTAACAATGACCCTGCTAAAGAGGAGGTCCCTTCCTCCTTAGCATGGGCTAGAAAAGATATAGAAAATAAAACTTAATTTCACATAAAACCAAATAAAAAATTTGCTGAAATTTTATTAATCCAACTCAAGAAGTATAGGTGCAGATGTTTTTTCTCATCGACCAAACCGATTGATCCAAAAACTAGACTAGTCTAGGAGCAAAAGTGCTCTACTTTTTAAACGTTCCCTCTTCTAAAAGTTTCTTAGAAAAATGACAGTTACGAATAGCCTTGAGAATATTTTGATTCTCAATATGTTCAATATAGTCTTAGTTAGGAAGATATGCAATATTTCATACAACTGGTTGTAATAGAAATGATTAATTACATATCTTGTTTAATGAATTGTCCAATAACATGATCTTGTTGAAACAGACTTTGTGATAATGCAATACTTGTGACTTTGAAAAAATATATCGCTCAGGGAGACGAGTCATTTCCACGAGGGACTTGCGTGACTCAATAACTCGATCAACATCAATACAAGCAGTTACGATGTCCAGATACCATCCTCAGTCTATTGGACATAACGATGCTTTGGAAGTAACAACACTTCAAGAGTAAGAGAGCTTCGGGAGTAACAACACCTCTAGAGTAATAACACTTTAGGAGTAACATCACTTTGGGAGTAACAACACCTCCAGAGTAAAAAAACTTCGAGAGTAACAATACTTCAGGAGTAACAACACTTCAGGAGTAACAACACCTGTGATAGTCAATTATCTTGTAGGAAATTCTTAATGCATTGTTAGTAAATACCCAAAACAACCATTATCCTTGTCAAATGCAAGCAAGGTTTAGTGAATTGAGGCAACATATGAACTTAGCATACCTAGAAAAAAATACAAGATATCGGTCAACAATGGTTATGAAAAGGCACAGATGATATAAGAAAAGAAAGTGAAATAATAATAAAAGGATGACAAAAAGGTGTCAATTATTGAACCCAACACTTATGTAAAGTGAGTTTCTGGTGCACCGAGAGGGATTTTGATATACCCAAGGGTACATTGAAGATTGAATATGTAGGCATACTCTGTTTCATGGGGTAGTACTAATCTAAGGGATTCCAACATATTTTATAAGGGTTTTCAACCGTGGCAATCCACTTGTATTCATTGTATGTATTCTTCCCCAACCTCATGTTTACACATTAAATGACATATCTATGTGCTTCAATACATTTAAACACATCTTAAGCCTAGAAAATTTTCTAATATTCGGGGGTATGTTGGCTCAGGACATACCTCTGATAACACTTGTAATGTACTTAATCGACAAACACAATAGATCATGAACAATATTCAAATAAATATAAGTGCAAAAAAGAAAGAGACAATGAGATTAAAACTGTAGAACATAACCCTTGTATTGATAATTCCAAAAAAGAGAACAATTTCCATGGGCCTCTTCGATGAGGCAACCCCCTTTGAATAGAGCACCGATACAATAACTTCACAAAACATTACATAGCCTTCAATCTTTATAAATAGTCTCTTACTAGAAAAACCTTAACTACTTGTGCTCCCATCATTAATGAGTACCAACCACCTAGTGGATCTAATTTAATAATGGCAACCATTTTACATTAAGTAAATACCCACTAACTATCAAACAAAACGTGTTCAAATAAAATGGTGTAAGACACCCAACCCCTAAGCACCCTTTTAAGGGATGGGGTATTAATTTTTTTTTTCTTGAACCTCTTCAAATCCCTTTAAAAAGTACACCATCATCTTCTGCTCACCGAGATCTTTCCAAAGACTATAATTTTTCTCTAAATGGAGCTCTAGATCAAACGTTATGGAACTTTGAAGTTTTTGGGCCTTTATTGGCCAAATGCCTCTGTATTTCCACATGGCTCCACATCATCGTTCCCATATGACATGGCGTTGACATGTCAAAACACATCACCCTTAGCGCAAACATGGATGTAGGCGTGGCACTTGCCACCTATTCCACTAGGCCCTTGGCCCTCCAAGTGCTTAGTACTTTCTTCGCATTCTCTCAAGACCTTCTTTCACCAAATAATGACACTTATCCCTGGGTCGTCGAGACTGCGGGACCTCAAAATCTCATGACCTTGACCTTTTTTCTATTTGTGTATCCCAAAAGGCCCAATCTGAGATGAGTTGGAACCTAATTATATGTGTCACTACCACAAACTACCACATGGTATAACACGTGGCTTAGAATCACCTACTACCTGGCATGACATGCTACCACTTTCTATCACCTAGCATGACATGTGGAAAAACCTATACTTGACATGTGGACCTGCCATTGTTTTCCACCTAGCATGACATGTGGCACTTGTAACACTCAACACATGGAACCAAAATTTCCTATGAATCTCTACCCAGTTATGCCAAATTGAGGTGACACATGGCATCACCGATGGGTGACATGTTTCCCTCCCATGTCATGACATGTGGGTTATTAATATCACTACACATCATTTTCGAGACTTTCTTAACATTGTAGCATCCTAGAGGATCGGATGGTGGAGATTAACTCATCAATCCATAGATCAATGATTCTTGTCTCGAAAGATCTCGGACCTCGGTGAGTTCTCATATGTCAAGAAGTCTAATACTTCTCAAGAGTCTGATGCCAAGATATGTCATGCTGACGTGATAGTCCTCTCACAAGATGAAACATGCAGTGCAAGGCTCCAACACGCTCAAAGTTTCATGGTGGTCCATGATCAGAGTTGGGTTTATTTAAAAGGGAAATCAACAATCCCTATTTGATCCATGATTCAAGATTCAACGGTCAATATTACATCACGCATCAGGACCTCAGTACTTTAAGGTACCATATCCCCCCTTACTAAATCAATGACCCATATCTCTAAAAGTTCAGATCCAACAGTCGAGGCCTGAGACACCAAACCCAAGCCTCTACATCCAACTTGGCCTACCATCGACATGTACTCTACATGGCATGTCTACGATATTACATGTCATGGCACAATATGACTTGGTCTGACACATGGCGCTCGTACTATTTGACATGTGGAAATTATTTTTTGTCTGGACCTCTATTTAAATATGCCATATTGGCAGGACATGTGGCATCACCATTGTGTGACACATGGCATCACCACTGTGTGACATGTGGCATCACCAATGTGTGACATGTGGCTCTCCTATGTTACGGCACATGGGTCATTCCTAGCATGACACATCACTATCGGGTACCAGATGTTGGGACTTTCTCTATGAAATGTGACTGTGAAAACCTCTAAAGTATGACATTAAGGGATTATGAGATGGTTAATTAGGGTGGTCTGATGATTAATGGATGGTTTACTGCGTTAATTCACAATGTCATGGGTCTATGATATCTATGGTTGAGATATACCATGCTAAGATTCAACAGTTATCAGTGTCCTTTGACAATTCTAGTGTGGTCGCATCTCCAAGCATCAGATAATGGATATGTATAGATTTGATGAATATATCAATGATTCTCGTTCAAGTGGATCTCTAAGTGTGATGAGTCTTGATAAGTGGGGAGGATGCAATATTCCCACGGGTTCTATTTTGAAATGCATCGGGCTGATGTATTCATCCCACGATTACTGCCTCTATGACTTAGAATATGACAAGTGTCATCCCCATGGCCTCAGTGCCAACTCCCTCCTAAGATTTACCTAAAACATTGACGGTTGGTAGCTAACCATCCCCTTATCCAAAGACCACCATTCTTCTGTATATTTATAAAGGTATTCAATGGGTAATATTTCCCATCTTTGAATGGCTCATATTTACTCTCTCCCTAAAATCGATGACTACTGAGTCTCCTCGCTACAACCAAGCATTAAGCGGATTATAGTTCCCACTTTAGAATATGAAAACTTCCATAATTTCTTGTGTCTTCCATAGGGATATATTTTATATTTCCATAGACCACTGGCCTTTCTTCTAGGAAGAAATATGTTGTTACATAGGCACCTCATCGAGGGTTCATTTCCCTACAACCCTTTCATGTTAAGGGAAGGGAAAAGATTCAGGGTTTTACCATTAATTCCTTCTCTTAAAGTTATCATATGTCTCTTACTTATATATATATATATATATATATATATATATATATATATATATATATATATATCCCTTTCACAAGGGACCCATTGTAATGAATGTATATTATAGAGAAAACAAAGATGACTTAGAATTACACATATATCTTACTTGTTTTCATACAATTCAATTGAGTGTTCATGCATGTCTGAACACACACCACAAAATGTGATGGACGGGTAGGGAATACAAGGAATCAATTCCCATTTAAATAGTCTTATCTAATTATGAATGCATTTAGAAGAGACAAACATTCTATCTATTCCACTATTACCTCTACATAGGGGCTTACCAATGAGAAAAGTATCAATTTCATTAACCAGGTACACAATCTTGGTATAAGTACATGCACCAGTTCTTTATTTTTAATTCAATTTTATAGAGTAAAATAATACTTATCTATTTACAATATTGTATCGAACCAATGAACTATGGGTGTTCTCATTTCCACCCAATCATAGGCTCTTCTTGCTCAGTAACTTCGATAGCATGCCACCCATGTGACAAGCCATGATACCACCCATGTGACAAGCCATGATACCACCAAGGATATTTTCACTCACTCATGTGTTTTCTTACAACAATTTTCTTTTCTCAGGTGCTCCCCAACTCAAAGCTCATATATCCTCTCTACCTTCATGCCTCCTTTGCACACATCCCTCTATTCCCCCTCCCTCTCATTCATGTGTTCCCTATACATAACTCCTTGGGAAGGTTCTCAACCTATCCCCTTCCTTCTGTTAGAGGGGAATCGAATCAATTTCTTCTATAGAAATGGTACCCTGTGGTACCTTTGGTTAATAGTTTCATCTATCCTAGCAAGGTATTCCATACCTGTATTAATTGATGGTGGTTGGTTTCTCAACCACCATCCCTTCCTCATTAATTGACTTGTCTTGAAATATGGGGATGAGGGAATTAATCTAAATATATCAGAATCACATATTATTAGCAAGGAGGCTTGGGTCCTCTTTAGCATGATGAAACCCTCTCTAGGTTTCTTCACTCTTTCCCCTAGTGGTATCATGGCTAGTACTTCAAGGATTCAACCCCATATTCAGTTGTGGGTGATATTAATTAAAACAATAATATATTTACATTGTTCACATGCCATGGAATGGAAATCATTAACTATGATTAATTACATATAATTAGGGGTTTAGGAAAGTGGTGTTACAATCCCCTACCCCTTCAAAGGAACATCATCCTTGGTGTTCTTTCTTAATACACTTGCAATGCATTTATCCTTCAAGTACTTCAACATCATATTCCTTTTCTTCATAGTCTGGTCCTCACTTGGACCTTGTTATTTCAAAATATTCCTACAATAAACATCAAATAGTATGCATATTAATCACCATTTCATGCATAAACATTTTATTGATGTTCATAATTTAAGAAGAGAAATTTACATATCAACAGAATACTCATCTATGCATTTCATGGATCTGCATCCGTGTGGATTTCATATGTTCTTGGCTCACCATCTTTCCTTGACATGCTCATTTTATGCATGTACCCAGCCAATATTTTACAAGAATACTTCAAGTCTCCTCTTCCTTGCGGTCACTCACCCTCTAGGTCCAGGCTCAGGCATCCCCTTCTCTACTATAGTTTCCCTCAGGTGATCCATCTTTCCTTTCCAAGGATTTCTCACACAAGAAGAATTTATGAGACTTCCTTGAGTCTTATAGTCGAGGTGTCCCTCTGAATTTCTCTTTTGAGGCATCCCTCTGGCATCACATGGTTCTCATGTCACAACAATATCCATTTCCATGCTTTCCCAACTTGACAACTACCATCTGTCTCTCCAGGAAAGACCTGTAATCTTACCTATATCACCTACATATAGTGAATTCGTGAGATACCATTATCGGTTTCAATCAAACCTCTTCAATATGTTGTGCATGGATTTTAAATTTCATTTATCAATAGTTGAGATTGGTTCTATATAGGAACCATATTTCTACAAGCCCGAGGCTTCTTTCTTAGGGTAGTTTGGCTCTTTTATACCCAATAGGAATTGGTCTTCTTTATGGTATTATCTTGTTGTCATATCCAAAACCCTTCTTCCTGCAAATCCATTCTTCACCCAGCCAAACAAATTTTTAGTTTTCATGCACATTATGTTTGCATTGCGCACTTGTAGTGGTTCACAAATAGTTTCAAAATTGTGCATACTAACAATTAAATCACATTTATCTATTCAATGATATCAAATAAAAGGAGTTATCATTCCTTTCACATACAACATTTCATCATACCAAAATTTTATGAATGCAATTCAAACATTAAGTGACTATAATCAATGTGCCAACACACACAATGCCCCCTTACATTAATTTCAGATTGATTACTTTTCATATTAGGCACTCTTACCAAGGCTTGGTGGGACTCATCCAACCTATTACCATTTGGATTATCTATCCAAATCCATTATTACAATAGGTTTTTTCTTCCTACTTCATACTGGTCATAACCTCCAATTAGCATATATTTTATGAAATCAAAATTTTCATATGAATGCATTCCAACATTCTTTCTTCACCAATAATAAAGGTGATAATACTCATTGTCACCCAATTCTTTCTTTTCCTAAATCATACCCTGCTTGGGTATCATTGACATGCAATAAACCACTCTAAAACACATGCATATCACTAAAATAATAAAATATTTTAGAAGGTATTCTTACCCAGTCACTTTCAGTTCTCATGCCAGACAAGCATGAATTATTTATACATGTCCTGGATGTCAGCACCCCTTTCTGAATTTACCTCATCAGTGATGTTTTATGGGAACTTTCAAAGTCCCTTCATCAATCCTTTTAACAACAATCTTCTTATATTTCTCCTCTTCTTTAGGATGTCCATCACTGGTAGTTTTCCTTTCTCAATAGCTCCAATCATTTCCTACACATAACATGCTTCATCACATTCATAGTTTACATCAATTGTCTTGTTAAATAAAATGCATGTAACATACCATTTAAATCAACAATCATTCTCATATATGTCCTAGCATATTTATATGCACTTCATGCCAGAAACATTCACACACAGTAACACATAAGCTTTCTCATCCCAAAGAAACACAATAAATAACAAGAACGAGGTTAAGGGACTCTCCCTTTTTCCACTTCTTTTACACAGTTTGGAATTTTGAGCTTAATTGAACTATTCCCAAGGTATTATTGCATTTTCAACATTATGGTCTAACCATTATCATTTATTTAAACATATACATAAATTTATTTTTCCAGGTATAATTTTTAAAGTTTACAACTCTGTTAAGCAATCAGATTTTTAAAGTGAGAAAAGTGTTCCTCCTTTTCTCATTTATTTCTTATGCAATTCATCCCATTTGGGATGTTTCCAACTCTGTTCCTTGATCATTATGAGTCAAGTTTTTCTTGACCTTTCCTAGATGTAACAAAATACTACAAAATCATAATCAACTCGTGACTATGAACCGATGCATTCTGCACCTTTCTCAAACAAAATCAGATTGGTTATTGTTCATTTGTATATCTTTCATTCATGTATTCCATTTTAAAATGTAATCCATGATTCTTATCAAATAGGCCTTAAATCACACTATTTAGTTTCCCAACAGTCATTAAGGTTATGGATTTGTTCTCTAGACAGAGTGTTTAGACAGATCCTTCACATGGAACTTCTTCAACGTGCAACTTTCTTGTTGCACATCCATCACGATATAAAACGACCTCAACCTTGAATCAACCTCAACGTCATTATTTCAAATTTTTACCCAATATTTTGATGTAAGGGATATAAAAATGCATTCTTATGATGCATTCAGATTTACACTCCACGTGTATCCTTATTCTATTAACTTACATGCATAATGCACTTAACTACATGTATCAACATATTTTGTGCCTACCATAGGTACACTTTACAATTTCACATGCATATCCATTTAATTCATTTCACTCATAATTGTTCAAAATCATTCACATGCAGTTTTCAGAGGCATATTCATTTTTCCTTCTATAATAACATAACATTCTTTCTCATTTACCCTTTCAACGATTCACACCAGCTCTCTCTGAGTAACAAAGTACATCCTCTTCAAGCTAATATTTAAATCGAACAATCATGACTCTTCAGAATAGATTCATCCATGCATCTATGATATTACTTAGATTTGGCAAGTACACATCTTGCCTCACATCCTACTTGATCAAGAAGTCATATCATGCTTTTAATATTACACACACACACACACATATGATTATGCACCTCTTGCATGTTTTGCACCATTCATTTAACATCAACCTGTCTTGGTCAGTTATTATAGCCATCCAAATGACCATTCTCACAAACATAATCATGTTGATGTTTCTCCAGTTAGAAACATTGGGTAGACATTCTTCCATATTAGTCATGCTAATTTGAACAAGGAAAATGACTCATTTACTCATGGAGCTTTGCTAGTGGTGAATGGCCCAAGTGTGGTCTTTCTCCTGACGAGGAGTGGATAGACTCGAGGTGATCTCACATTGATTTCTACAGGATGGAGTGATCTATATTAATTAGACGTGCATGTGAGGAAATGATAATTAACATAATTATAATATATAAATAATATATTTATAATATAATGTATAAATATATAAATAATCAATAATTAATAATAATTAATTAATTAATTAATGAAAAGACAATAATGGAAAAGACATGTCCATTAAATAAATAAAAACTCTTCCCAAGTATATATATCGGGGCCCTCAATTGTAATATATCATCTCATACAATATTTACTTACAACAACCTCTCATCAAGTCTGCTAAGCCTTGTTGATATTTTCAGTGTGTAATTATTCTATGATAACAATAACATTTAAGTCATATGGAAATAATTATCAGATCTGAAAATTAGAAAAATTCAACATGGTACCAGAGCTAGTTAAAAGATTTCAGTGCCAGAGATAGAATAAGTATTTTCTAAAGCTAGTTAAAAGCTTCCAGTTCCAGATCTGATAGATATGCTGTATATATTTTATTTTTTGCAATTGTACGGTTTTGGTCATGAGAAACATGTGCACACAGAGTGAACACATTCCCTTTGGTCATGATTTTTCTAATTACAAGGCACGACCACCTTAAGGATTGCACAACATAGTGCAACCATCTCTTTTTCTCACTCTCTGTTTCTCTACAATATGATGTCTAGTATCAGAGTAAAAGACAAGATGGATTTTGCTACAAATTTCAAATCCTGGAAGACTAGGATACTCTTCATCTTGGATGAAAATGAGATTCAAAATTATGTAAAACAAAATGTCTTAGAACCATAAAGTGATGAAGAGAAAGCTAGGAACATGAAGAATGAAGAAAAGGCTAAGAGGATCTTGATAGATTCTATAAAAATTCATTTGATTCCGCACATTATTGTATTGAAAACTACCAAATAAATGTTTGATGCCTTGGTGGGATTGTTCAAGAGAAAGAACACAAGCATGAAATTAACTTTGATAAATCAACTTTGTTGTATCGTGATTACCAAATCAAATTCAGTTGCCACTTATTTTATGAAAGTATCCCAGTTGAGAGATCAACTTAAGACCATTGAAGACACCATTGATGATGCAGAACTTGTTACAATGACTCTTAATGGATTTCCTTCTTCATGGGAGCCATTTTTTCATAGCATTTATGGAAGATAAAAGTTTCCCAAGTTTGATCAAATATGGACTAACTATGTCCAAGAGAAGGACAAAACATTGTCCAAAAACAACTTCCAAAAACCTCAGGATGAAGGAACTCAAGCTCTTGCAACTCATGCAAGAAAAGGAAAAGGAAAAATAAATTTTGGAAAGAAAAATATAGGGGGAGGATCATCCCCAGTTAAAGAACAAAAGAAGAAGGATCTTTAAAAAAAAATCAAGTGCTTCAATTGTCACACATTTGGTCACTATGCTTCTCAGTTTCCTTAGAAGAAAAGGAAGGGAAGGCAACATGCATCAACAACTGATATTGATGAGCATCCACCACATAAGAAGACAATGGAGTCTAAACTTGATAAGATTGTGGATGAACTTTGGAAAGAGTACTTCTTTATCTCTGATCCTTCATGCATTATTTTAGATGGAAATGATATTTGGTTAGTGGATAGTGGTGTTTCTAGGCACATGATAGGTTCTCGTAATTGTCTCTCATATTTGGTTGAGATGGAGTCAGCATTGCAAGTAGAACTTGGTGATAATGCCAAGTATGTAGTGAGAGGATTTGGGATAACTTCATTCCAACTAGAGTCTAGAGATACTATTCATATACAATATGTGTTGTATGTACCAGGGCTGAAGAAGAACCTTCTTTCTACCTCAACATTGGAGGATAAAGGCTATATAGTTGAATTCATGAATGGAAAGGTTATTTTATGGCCCAAGGGATTGAGTATAGACTCCACAACAGTGAATGGTGTTCAAGAGGGAGGTCTATATAGATTGTTGGGGTGACTAGCCCAAGAATTGGTACATGAAAACATCAATTTGTGTGGGCTATGGCATCAAATATTTTCACACTTACATTATACGGATTTACTAGCATTGAAGAGGATGGTCACGTGACTTTTGGAGCTTCAGATAGAGCATGATGGAATTTGCATGGGATTTTCACTTGGAAAGAATGCCAAGGGATATTTTCCAAGTAGTGATAGTAGGTCCAAGGGGATCTTTGATCTAGTACATTCATATATATGTGGACCTATGAAAGTTGCATATTTGGGTGGATTCCTATATTATGTGATATTCATTGATGATTTCTCCTAGAATACATGGATCTTCTTCATGATAACCAGGATGAGGTCTTCAATAGATTTTAGGAGTTTAGGGCTCAGGTAGAGAACCTGACAGGGAAGAATATCAAGGTGTTGAGGTCGAATAATGAAGGAGAGTACACTTCCAGGGACTTCAGTGGCATCTGCAAGGAGGTGGGGATCAAGAGGTAGTTGACTATTCCTTACAACCTACAGTAAAACATGGTTGCAAATAGGAAGAACAAGTCCATTGTAGAGGCTTCCAAATCCATGATTTATGATCTGTATTTACCCATGTTCTTATGGGGAAAGGCATCCAATACAATAGTGTACGTCCAGAATAGAATTCCTCACTGTATCTTGGGGGAAAAGACTCCTGGGGAGGATTTCACAAGTGTGAAACCAAAGGTCAATCATTTGAGGATATTTAGTTTTTCAGTATACATTCACGTGCCAAAGGAGAAAATGACGAAGTTGGATCCTTCTAGGAAGAAGGGATGTTTGTTGGATACAACAAGACATCAAAAGCTTACAAAATATACATTCGAGGACAATGCTAGATAGAGGTCAGTTGGGATGTCACCTTTGATGAAGACACAACCTTGAGGAGGTCTAGGGAGTCTCACATGGAGATTGATAGTGAGGAGAAGGAGGCTTTGAAGGATGTGGGTTTAGGTCCCTCTATTCTAGTTAATCATCCTTTAGACTATCAGGAGAAGTCAACAGATCCAACTGAACCAGTGGACCCTCCTAGAGTTGTTGTTCCAAAGACCAGGAAGAGGCTAGTATAGCTTCATGATACATTGTAGGATGTAGAGAGGCATGTATCTCCCCATGGTACTTTCAGGAAAGTTAGATGATGTAATACCCCTAGGATAGACCCCAAAATTGTACATATAAATTTAATTGTACTTTACATATAATCTGGTGAGATGATGGAACAAGTTTGTTGGTTTTGTTATGTGTGCATTAAGTTAGTGCATGACAATATCACACCAAAAGAGTGTGCATAGTTGTAAAATGATACAACGCACAGTATAATGTTTTGGCGTGCACCTGTGTAAGTACACAGGAATGGTGCACTGAAAGTGAAACAACTTAATGCATGTAGTGTGTTGGGTTCCTGTTTTGACTATTTTCTTTCAAGGACAAATCCTTTTTGCATGCAATATTACATATGTTATGCTCTCATTTAGCCATTTTGAAGGTATTCTCAAAGATTTATATATCAATTCATGATGAATTCACATAAGGTATGTATAAGTGTCATTTTTGCAATGATTTTTTGATCAATTCATCTTCATTTGATTTTTATAAAGATATGACATTCTAGTTTGTTTGCAACAGGGAGGAATCATGATCCGATCCTCCATCTGGTACCTCATTCGACACTCTGTTCAACACTTCATCCGGCACATGATCTTACACTCCATCCGGCATAGGATCCGACACTCAGAGTGCATTGGAGCTGGCAGTTGGTATACTAGCGGCCTTTGATGGATGAATAAGGGATGTGGGTTTTATGCCCCCTTGTGCCCTTCAGCTACACAACTTGACACACCTTGGATTGGGTAGTTGCAATGATCACTAAGTGACACACAAAATTCTTAAGAAAGTGTTGTTGTTAGAATAAAATTAATGAGTTTATTGTTTTTAGAGAGGGTCAACCCTTCCAATGGTTGACCTCTCCAGCTTTGTAATCACCTATAAATACCACTACCTGTGGCACAACCATGAGACAAATTTTATTATTTGATACAAAGATTATCACCAATTTTGTTCTATACTATGTTTTTATGCTTAATGATAGTGTTGCATCTGCCTTTTCCTGTTGGATTGTTGCCACGACTTGCTGGGGGTCCCACCAATGGTCTAGGTGATTGTGTATATCAGTACATATTTACATTTATCTTGTTTCCTTACTTCGATATCTCTTTACTGTATGAATTTCTCAATTTCAATTGCTTGTTGTGTGTATGTTTTAATTACAGACTGCTTATCTAATTCATCTTCCTATACATTGAAGATTGCTTTTTGAACTGTGTATATCATAGAGGGACGTCCATGGTTGTGTGTTAATAATTATATCTTGTTTACAGGTTGTAGGAGTTGGCTAATTACATTGTTATGTCTTTTTCTTCCTAGCTAAAAGTTACTCTGCAGGGTACTAATTTAGATAGGTTCATTTGAAGCTTTGATAGATTAGTTGTTTTAGTTTTGATAGTTTTGACAAAGTACTAATTTAGATAGGTTTAATTGCAGCTTCAGTTACTCTCTATAGGTCTGTTTCAATTGTTAATGTTGCTTCAACATGATAGGATAGAAATGGATTTTGAATTATGTTTTTTAATAGCATTTTGGTTGATTTTGGATATGATTCTTAATGATAGTTTAGTTCACTTAGATTATGAATTTTAATGAAGTCTCAATTATGAATTTGAGTTGTAAGTTCTAATTAGCATTAGTCAAGAGTTGTAGGTCTGCACATAGTGTTTTTATTGTCATTTTAAGTGTGAATTTGAATTAAGATTTTTAATTGAGTGTTAAATTATGAGTTTATGAGTTTATAACTTTGCTTGAGTTAGTGATTTTGAATAGAGTACTTTTCAGCAGTTGTATGATAAAGTGAATGATTGATGCACACTGTTTAGAGATCACATGGATTCCAAGAACACTTAGTGTTACTTATATAATGGCAAAAATATCTATAGATTTCCTTATCCGTACTTTCCATTTCTCTGTAGAAGTCATCATTGAGTTAATTCCACTTGAACTGTCAGTAATAGTCAGATGCCATCATGATGTTATTCAACACCAAAGACACAATTATCACATTTGAATACTTTCCTTCTTTTTACTGCAAGATAGAAATAATTTTGATAAATAAGAATTTGAATATTGTCACAACACTCTTGCTTTTGGTTAAATAGATCAATGCTTATTATTTGCAAAATAGAAATAGTTACGAGTTCTTTTTAAGAATAGAGTTCACTTGTCAAAATAGTTTTGATAGAGTAGTTGTTTACTTTCTTACTTACTTGTTCACTCATAGATTGTTGTTGCTTATTTAAAGAGAGATTGAATAGATTAACTAGCTTTGAAATAGATCACTTGTATTTTCTTATTTAGAGATAGGTCAAACAGTCCATAGCTCATTGTTTAAGGTTACTTATGGAAAATAGTTTATAATTCTAGAATTGCTTGAAGCTCATTAACTAGAGGTTGTTTTACATAGAATTTGTTGTTTAACTAGATTTGAAAATTCATCTCTCTAGAAAGTAGAATTGTAAATTGAATAGAGTATTGATCCCTAGGATAGACAATCCTCCCATTATATTTTCTTCCTTGGCTCATACAGTGCCACAACTCTAAGTTTTCTTACCCCAGGTTGACAATTTAATTGAGGGAATTAGTACATATATAATACCCATCATTTTTGGCATCATTTCTGAGGAGGTGCTAAAGGGATTAGAGCTTAGGTAGGTAGGTTGATTTTAATTATACAACAAGGGGGAGGAGAAAATTTAAGACGAGAGGTAATAACCTGCGTATCCATTTTAATGGGTCACTCCAAATCCTTGTTGTTCCCTTTCCGCAAGAGTGTTTACTTTTTCTGCAATTTTGTTTACTTTTCTTAGTTTGTTTACTTTTCTCAGTTTGTTTACTTTCCTACAATTTAATTTCTTGCAAGCATGCTTTCTTTCCTGCAATTTAATTTCTTGCAAGTGTGCTTTCTTTCCTGCAACTATGTTTTCTTTTTGAAGAGCTAACTCTTGTGAAAAGATAACTTGGTGATAGCGAGGTCTAAAGTAACATGAGGAGTTCAAGTTTTATTTAAGTAGTATGCTTTAAGTTTTTCAATTCATTTCATTTCATTTTTTTCAATAACATTGAATTTCAGTATTATTTCATTGGGTGTTGTTTGTTATTCAATTTGTTTATTTTTCTTAGCATGTTTTTGAAATTTACTTTCTTGCAATTTAATTTTATGGAAGTGTGTTTTTCTTTCTTTCTATAAGTTTGGGTGTGTTTAATTTCTGCAAATTAATGTAGGAGTGAGTGTGAGTTTGATTTCTTTACTGCAAGCATTCTTTATTTCATACAAATGTGTGTTTGATTTATGAAAATATGTTTTTGTGGTAGGTAGTCTTGATTAGAATCATAAAAAACACATATAAAATTTTGGGTGTTGTAAGAACCTCGAACATTGATCTTTGTGTGAACAAAATTTTATCAAACGACAAGATGAACTCAGAAGAAACCATTAGCTTGAGGGAACTTTCTCAAATCCTAACAGAAGTCGGTATTTCTTATTTTCAGCAAGAACACATTTTGGTAGCAGCCAAAAGTGTATCTACCTCTCCGTAAATATTAGAAGAATCAAGGTCCTATGAGCTACAAAATGATTTTCCTTTCCAAACTACGAAGGAAGATGAAACTTTATGGACTACATCTGGTGGAGAGCAATCACTAACACCTGAGATTTAGGATTTCTCAACATACATATCAACAAATCCTTTATGTACTTCATAAATCAATCATCCATAAGAAGAGGATCTGCATAGCATGATGAAGGAGAGCATATAAATTATTGTTGATGAACATCAAGATCACATTGAAATTCGGTTTCAAGAGGTCATCATACCACAATTTTATTCTCTTCTTCAACACCTTTTGATGCCAAAACAAGTAGGTTGGTTGGTTCTTCATATCCAGGGATTCACTACGATAAATTTTTCATAGGTGGATATGGGTATGTTTCTTATCTTTCTTTGCATATGGTTACATTGGAAAAGTTCTTACACTTGAATAAAGATTTTCCTTTATTTTTAGGTAGAGTAGGATAATAAATAAAAATAGCATATTGTTAGTTTAGCTTAAAGTATAATGCAACCTCATTTTACATTTTATTTTTAATAAAATAACTATGAGATACGTGTGCTTGTGACTTGATCTCATTGATTTCATCAGATTTTGATATTTTAGAGTGTGTTTTTTTTTCTGATAAACAATTTTAGAGATATTTGTAGGTATTTATTTCACCACAAGTGGACAATTTCAAGGAGACAAAAAGGGAAGTATTTTACTTCAGAAAACAATATTTCTATATTTGAACTTTGTTGTTTTCTTAAGCATTAGTTGAATACTAATTTTTTATTATGCTTAGAAATTGCTTGCTGCGAATTAGCCATATTTTTTACAATATTTCTATCTTCCTTTTTCTCAAAGTATCTTTAATGGAAGTTTCTCTTAACCTCCACCACTAGAGGATATAAGGAAGTGACACCTTTTCTTATCAAACCAAGAGGTTACTCATACAATTTCCCAAAGAACCCTAAGTAGTTGAGTAAAGTATCTTTATGAAAGAGTAGGAAGAAGGTCTAATTAGCGGTTAGCCATGGAAACATCACTATAAATTAAAAAAGAAGAAAGTGAGTAGGGACTGAATATACCTTTCTGTTCTTTTCCAATGATACCATCTACTATACACTAAAAATGCTTGATTAACCATATCTTTATATAGGCTACGTCCACTTAATTACCCCTTACATTAGGAAAATCTATAAGGAATACATAAAGAAGAGTCATCCTCTAACATAAATACCATATCAATCTTAAATAAAAAAAAATAGAGTTGCCTCCCCATCTTCTTTCAAAAAACAATCTCTATATAAAATATCTTAAAAGATGGTGCCAATCTCTGCTATAAAAGGGTGTAAGAGGCTAACATGTCGGGATACTGAACAAGTCTGTTCATAGTGGGTACTGGCCTATGGTATGACTAGGTAAACCCATCAGAGTACTGAACATGCTTGCTAGCAGTGGGGCATTCTACCTAGAGAGGGTGATAATCTGACAAACAATAAATAAAATTCCTAAATCTTAAAACTTGTCTTGATGTACAACATTACTTGTAGACAAAGATGAAAAGAAGCATGCATGGTTAATCATAGGTCAATGAACTCCGTAAATTGTCCATTTGGAACTATATGTAAGACTATCCTAAGACTCTCTCGCCTACCTCTTTTTAACTATATGTAGGATGTTCTGTCCTACAGGTGGGGCCATATTTTAACCATCTCATTAGACTAATGTGTGAAATTTATCTCTACACTTGGAAAACTGTAAATCTTAGGCTATTGGGAGAATTGATTGGTTGCATATATCTTTGATTGTGAGGTGTCAAATGATAAACACTACCCATCTATATTATAATCCATGCGAAGAGGAAGTAGAATCTCTGTTAAAAATGCTATCATATTTTTTTATGATATTCTAGGCTATTATATCAACAGTTTTTTTTATTAAAATGTTAAATTCTATACTGTTGACACCATTGTGTGTTATAATCCTGTTGTACATTTTTTTTGGAATACTGCTTAACTGGTTCTTTGTGACAATTACATATCAATAACACACTGTTAAACTCACTATAGATCTGTGTTACACTCCTATGAATAGATGAACAAGTTATGAACAGAGAAACAAGTTATTGAACATAGGAACAAGTTGTTTTATATTGTTACAAGAACGATGACAAGGCAATTAACAATGGATCATCTTATTCACACTTATCCTATCCATGCTCATGTTCACCATGACTGTCTTAAATTTCCCAAGATGAGTGTTATGGGTGAACGTCCATTATAATGGGGAAAATTTCCACTTGCACAAGAGTACCATATGAAGTGCCATATGGAGGATCGGATGAGGTATGCATATACAATAAATGACCACGATTGCATGCAAAAATGATCGTTCGAATTGATACACTTGTTGCAATGGTAAGTTAAGATTGAATGGTATGTTGTTCAAAATTCATGTTGATAATTAAATTAAAACTTTTTAATGCATTTTTATGATCAAATGTCGAAGTCAAAGACTTGAACATTGATATAATTCTCACATAATTTCATTTTCCTCCAAAGTAAACCACCATTCGAAATTCAAATGTTGCGCAATCATAGTCACACATGGTGATCGTGTGTGATAAATTCCCTCATTAGTTCAATTGTTTCCACCTCAATTGCAATACAATTCATGGATTCTGCCCCAATTTCCATTCCACTTATCCCCTGGTTGATGCGTCACACTCACCCTCTTCCCAATTCCTTTGTTTTGTTCATCCTCTGAACTGTAACCATGCCCAAATTCTATGAACCATCCTCCTATGTCGAGCTTCTGGCCATTACCAAATTCTCAGAGTGTAGAGATATTTTCCTTCGTGTAGGGTGGTGATGCAGGAGCATCTCTCCGCATCAGCCAGCCAACCAGCCAGCCACGTCAGCGCGTTCATTCAAAGATGAAGAGATGCACAATCCTCGTCTTCAATTTTGATTTGAATGTAATTAAATGTTTAGGTTGTTGAGCCGTGAAGCCATGCCTTTGCGCAGGCTATAGGTAGATAGGCCTTTAATGTTTTGAAGGCTGAGATCTAGATCCGATTTGCGGACTAGACAACCCATTCAATGCCATTGAATAGGGTAGGTATGTTGGAGGGAAGAGCTCGAAGAGACCCCTCATGTAAAAGATCAATTTGGATCTCATTTTGGTAGTAGTTGTAATAGTTTTAGGAAGGAGAGAGTAGAAGACAAAGAGTCGAGACTCTGTTAAAGTCTGAGCTCAAGAACACCCTTGTAAAAATAGGCATTTTCCATTTAATACAAACAATAGTTTTTCCTACATATTTCCTATGTTGAATGAATGTCTGGATGTGTGTTCATTATGCTGTAGATGTATGCTAGACATTTGCAGGGAGTCGTTTGATTTTCAGGCTTGATAGGTTCTTTGTGGTTTCATGCCAGGAGGGCATGACAGAGTACTGTGGTCTCTGAATACCAATGCATAGATGCACTTATGAACTCTGTGGATTTAGATAAAGACGTGTCAGGTGGGCACAGAAGTTGAAGTCATTAACTCAGAGGAAGACCTTTAAGGTTGTTGAACACCTCAGGAGGCAAGGATGTGGAGAAACACAGTTGTAGACAGAATCTCTGAAGTGTTCTATAAAGCTCTGCCAGGTGGGCATTGAGCTAGTGCAGGGAGTGCACAGAGGAACTTTGTTGTGAGTTCAGAAGAAGATAGAAGCTCTGAGGAGTTCTGTAAAGCTCTGCCAGGTGGGCATTGAGCCAGTGCAAGGAGTGCATAGAGGAAGAACTCTGCTGTGAGTTCAGATAGAAGCAAGAATCATTGAGGATTCTTGATACTCTGCCAGGAGGGCATTGAGATAGTGTATAGATAGGCACAAAGAAGAAGGGAACTCTGTTGAGTTTTGTGATTGAAGAAGAATCCATTGAAGGATCTTCGTAGGGTTGCTAAACACCCTAAAAACTTATAAAGAGGTTGCTTGAGTGAAGGATAGCCAGGAGGGCATCCAAGTTCTCCATCTGAAGGAGAAGGAAGAAGGATAAAATCCCTTAGAGGCCTAAGTATCTGAAAAGCTCAGAAGAGATAGCACTATTGTGCAAAGACTCTGCAGGAGCGCAGAAGTTAGAATCCTTTAAGGATTTGGGAGCTAAGATCAGGAGGAATAGCATTTTTATACACGAAGGTGAGGAATCAAGTCGAAGAGCTTGTAGGTAAAGGAGAACAAAGGTTGAGGCCTTTGAGAATTTGGAAATTCTTCCAAGTCCAGGAAGAATGTGCACAAGCTCAGGAGGGGCATAGCTGCTGTCGGATCAGCTGAGAAGATCTGGACCGTTGAAGGATTTTGCATCTAGGAGGCAATACAGGAGGAGTGCATAGAGAAGGGTTGGATCCGAACCATCAGACCTTAGCCATAGAACCTGACAGCCTTTAGATCTGTCAGGAGTTGCGAGGGAGTTAAGCCCTCATATAGTAGAGCGGAGACAAAAGTCCTGAATGGTGTTGGCATATCGGGATTTCGACATTCGGGATATTGGAGGTCCTAAGAATGAGTAGTCGGGACACTCCACATCGAAAGTCCCAAAACAATGAATTTGAGCGGAGCCGTCCATTTGAGGGAGGGAACGTGTCACGTGATCATCCATTTCGAAGATTCGAGGATCGAGACTCACAAAGGTGAGCATCTTGACTTTGCGAGTAGCGAAGTCCCAAGGAAATCTAAGTCGTTCATCTGGGAGTAGACACGTGTCACGAGATCACCCGTATTGGGGATTCAGACATTGAAGGTCAGAAAGAGAAATCCTTCAACTTCGCGAGTGGCGAAGTCGTGAGAATATAGGGACCGTCCATTCAAGGAGGAAAGGTGACAGAGATATAGGGATCTCACGAACTCGAAGGTTCGCAAGGCAAGAGCCCAAGAGTTGGGCGCTCCAAGTTGTGAAGTTGCGAAATCGTGAGGAGTGAAGACAACCGTTGGATCTAGGTCAAGGGAGGACCGTTGGATCAAGAACCCCATCGCCTATCACGCATTCGGGGGTTCTAAGGTTGAGAGGAGTCACTTTCGACTACTGAAGTCAAGAAGTGCCAAGAGCCGAGGTTTGTGTGGATGCGTGGCAGAGTCGGAAGGTGGTGCTCACATGATTGGTAGGTGAACATTCGTTGCCTGGAGGAAGGAGTCAATAATCCATTGAATTCTCACATCTCAAGGATTTGCGAGATAAGAGCATAAGATCTCAACCCTTTGTCTTGCGAAGTCGTGAGTAGGGAGAAAAAGAGGAGAAAAGTCAACATCGCCTCTCGGGGGTTCGTGAAAGAAAGGTGCCAAGGTTGGATATTTGAACTCGTGAAGTGGCGAGTAGTGAGAAGTGCTAGCGCTTAGCCTAGCTAGTGGTCACATGCGGAGGTGCTGGCAGAAAGGAGCCATAACCATTTCATGATTTCGGGTCTCACGAGATTGGAAAGGAGGAGTTAGGAGCTTCGACTCACGAACTCGTGAGATCGCGAGTTGTGACAAGCATCATTGAAATTGGGCCTTGGTCATATCGCTGTGGTCACTGGGGAAAGGTAGAGCTCACACCTAGTGTTTTTCGCACAGGGGAGCTTCCAAAAGGACCTGTGGATCAGAAATTTGTGATTCTAGCAGGGAATCAAAAGATTTGATCCAGCTCAAGAAGATAAAGAATGATCCTGTGAGCGGATCTTGGCCCGAGGGCCGATAGGTTTGCATCAGGTGGGGACCATTCTTGGCCAGTCTATAAGGCCACGATGATGGTGTCTCACTACAATTCAATCTTGGGTTCGATGGGAGGCTGGATCACGTAGGGTCTCTAGCCTTCTTGGTCTTTGAAGAGTCTATTTCCTCAACCATGAAATTTCCACAGGTTGGGGATAGATGGTTCAAAAACCATCAATTTCCACGTCCAAGCTATAAAAGAGTACTCAAGCCTGAATTTCAAAACATTTTTGGAGCCAAAGGGTACTCAAAATAATGGATCAAGGATTAATTGATTAAACCCCTGATCGTAATTACTACGCTTATCACTTGGGAAGGTAGGTACTCTGTTTTCAAAGCTTGTCATTTTCTTTTGTTATCCCATTTCCAATTTTAATAAACCCCTGAATTTTAATTTCTAATTCTTGAAAAGTCTTGAGAAAATGTCTTCCCAAGTTCTTAAAAACTTGGCCAACCCTCACAACAGTCTGTTCCACCATGTCCTTATCAAAATGCTTGTCATAGCTAAATTGACAAAACAGGGCAAGACATAGGATGGATTCCTCTATCAATTCTCAAACCCCCATCTCACTTTCAAGACCAACAAAAGATCAGTTGATTCAGGGGATGTTACTCCATCTAAAACTCGTTCTCCAAAAAATCCAAACCCTACAACTCAAATTATCTCTTTGTTTGATCAAAAGGCCAAGAAAATTGTTGATTCCCCTGCAGCCTCATCGGGTAAGAAAATAAAAAAATCATGTTGATAATTCCCCATTTCCTTCAACACCTATTGATCCTTAACCTAAGAAGTTACAAGATGCATTTCAACAAGACTTTTGTTCAGTCCCTACAAATAGAAGAGGATCCAATTGATTCAAGGGGGAATATTTTCTAAGAAGTACACGAAGAACAAGTGGCAAAACCAATGTAAAACCTCTAAGAACTTCACATCCTATCCAATTATATTCTGATCATGAAAGCCCCCATAAAATACTCAGAGAAGTTTATGCAGAAGAGTTTGATCCTGATAAATAAGTTAAATCTGAACCTACTCTCTCTCACAAAAACTTCATTACTCCTTCCTCCCAGATGCCCACATTGTCTTCCAAAGTTGATATACCTTCTACATCCATCAAGAGATCCAAGCCCTCTTCTTTTGAACCATTTGATCATACCCTAGTTATTGAGAAACTGCAACAAGAAAATGCTCAGTTGCTTCAACAATTGGAAGAATGAAGAACTATGGATATGCATCTACATCATGACAATGTTGTATTGAAATCAAAAGTGAATTCTCTTCAGCGATAGGTTTATCAAATGACCACCACCAATTTCAGCCTCTAGATACAATTGAAACACCATAAAAGGCCCAAGAAAAAATCCCCTGGGAAAGAGGGAGAATATTCTAAAGCCAATCCACCCCCTCCTTCACGAGTCTAGTTATGTCGGGTGATTCATTTTTGTTTGCAAGGGGACTTGCAAATCCTTAGACGTGGGGGTAATGTTGGGTTCATTTTTTGACTATTTTGTTTCAAGTCCAAATCCTTTTTTCATGTGATATTACATATGTTATGCTCTCATTTATCCATTTTGAAGGTATTCTCAAATCTTTATATATCAATTCACCATGAATTCACACCAGTTATGTATAATTGTCATTTTTGCAATGATTTTGTGATCAATTCATCTCATTTTGATGTTTATAAAGATCTAATGTTTTGGTTTGTTTTCAACAGGGCAGAATCGCAATCCGATCCCCCATCTGGTACCTCATCCGACACTTTGTTCAACACTTGATCCAGCACATGATCTGGCACTCCATTTGGCACGTGATCCAACACTCAGAGAGCATTGGAGATGGAGGTTGGTATATTGGTGGCCTTTGATGGATGAATCAGGGATGTGGGTTTTATTCCCCCTCGTTCCCTCCAACTAAAGAGCTTGAAACACCTCAGATTAGGCAGTTGCAGCGACTGCTGAGTGGCACGCAAAATTGTTAAGAAGATATGGTTGTTAGAATATAATTAATGATTTTATTGTTTTTAGAGAGGGTCAACCCTTCCAGTGGTTGACCTCTCCAGCTCTGTAATCACCTATAAATACCACTACCTGTGGCACAACCATGAGACAAATTTTATTATTTGATACAGACATTATCACCAATTTTTTTCTATACTCTATTTTTATGCTTAATTACAGTTTTGTGTTAATTTAGCATCTGTGTTTTCTTGTTGGAGTGTTACCACGACCTACTGGGGAGACCACCAATGGTCTGGGTGATTGTGTGTATCAGTACATATTCACATTTATCTTGTTGCCTTACTTCGATTTCGAAATGATCTCTTTACTGTATGAATTTCTCAATTTCAATTGCTTGTTGTGTATGTTTTAATTACAGATTGTTTATCTAATTCATCTTCCTGTACATTGCATATTTCTTTTTGAATTGTGTATATCATAGAGGGACGTCCATGGTTGTGTGTTAATAATTATATCTTGTTTTTAGGTTATAGGAGTTGGTTAATTACATTGTTATGTATTTTTATTCCTAGCTAAAAGTTACTCTGCAGGGTGCTAATTTAGGTAGGTTCATTTGAAGCTTTGATTGATTAGTTGTTTTAGTTTTGATAGTTTTGACAACGTACTAATTCAAATAGGTTTAATTGCAATTTCAATTACTCTCTGTAGGTCTGTTTCATTTTTTAATGTTGCTTCAACATGATAGGATAGAAATGGATTTTGAATTATGATTTTTAATAGCATTTTGATTAATTTTGGATATGATTCTTAATGATAGTTTAGTTCTCTTCGATTATGAATTTTAATGATGTCTCAGTTATGAATTTGAGTTGTAAGTTATAATTAGCATTATTCAAGAGTTGTAGGTCTGCACAAAGTGTTTTTGTTGTCATTTTAAGTGTGAATTTGAATTAAGATTTTTAATTAAGTGTTAAATTATGAGTTTATGAGTTTATAGCTTTGCTTGAGTTAGTGATTTTGAATAGAGTACTTTTCAATAGTTGTATGATAAAGTGAATGGTTGATTCACAAGGTTTAGAGATCACATGGATTCCAAGAACACTTAGTGTTACTTCTATAATGGAAAAATTCTCTATAGATTTCCTTATCCATACTTTCCATTTCTCTGTAGAAGTCAACATTGAGTCAATTCCACTTGAACTTTCAGTAATAGTCAGATTCCTTCATGATGTTATTCAACACTGAAGACAAAATCATCACATTTGAATATTTTCCTTCTTTTTACTACAATATATAAATAGTTTTGATAAATTAAAATTTGAATATTGTCATAACATTCTTCCTTTTGGTTAAATAGATCAATGTTTATTCTTTGCAAAATAGAAATAGTTACGAGTTATTTTTAAGAATAGAGTTCACTTGTCAAAATAGTTTTGATAGAGTAGTTGTTTACTTGCTTAATTATTTGTTCACTCAGAGATTGATGTTGCTTATTTAAAGAGATATTGAATAGATTAACTAGCTTTGAAATAAATCACTTGTATTTTCTTACTTAGAGATAGGTCAAACAGTCCATAGCTCATTGTTTAAGGTTACTTATGGCAATTAGTTTATAATTCTAGAATTGATTGAAGCTCATTAACTAGAGGTTGCTTTACATATAATTTTTTGTTTAACTAGATTTGAAAAGTCATCTCTTTAGAAAGTAGAATTGTAAATTGGATAGAGTATTGATCCCTAGGGTAGACCATCTCCTTAGCTAGACAATCTTTCCATTAGAGTTTCTGCCTTGGCTCATATAATGCCACAACTCTAAGTTTACTTACCCTAGGCTGACAATTTAATTGAGGGAATTAGTACATATAGAATACCCATCACAGTGTAAGTGTGAAAAGAAGGTGGACAGAAGGAAAAGGTGTGCAACCCTAGATTCAACACGTACTGGCTTAGTGCATGAGTTTTGGAGGACAAAGAAGCCTTTTGTATATAAAATATGTTGTAATGTGCACCTCTGTAAGTGCGTGAGGGTGGTGCACTGAAAGAAGAATGTGCACAGCCCATAAGTTCCATGTGGACTGGTATAGTGCACAAACTTTATGTTTTTGAGGCTAGTGAGCCTGGATGCAAAATATCAGTACTTCTGTACTGAGAGTGTAAATGTAATCACACAGAAATTTAATGAAAATACATCCCCGCGGAAGGCCCACCACGTAAAAGAGAATGGGGGGCTTAAACTACACTAGTTGAGGTTAAGGGGGTTGGGTTAAAGGGGCTTAAACCCAAAAAAGAATATTATATTAATTTTTCTTTAAAAAGTGTAAAGTAAGGATATATTATTATATCCTAAGTCATAAGGACATGACAAGTGGCTGAAATAAGTTCTCAATGTTACAAGTGACAAGTTGGGAACATGTTGTGGACTGAAGGCAATTCTCATTGTGACATGTGTCAAGTTGGGAACATGCAGTCAAATAGTTTGGACTTAGTCCATTCTGATATATTTTCCATCTATCATAATTCGATTAGCAGGAGCAGGGAGGAGCAATCGACTGTTTTGTGATCGAACTGACTGTTCTATAATAGAACTGAATCGTGAGATGAACCTGAGGGTTTCAGTCATGAACCTGACTATTACTGGGATGAGTAATTATGTTGATTATTGTTGTAGATACATGTACATGAATTATCTTGGAGAGATAGACTAAAGAGGCAGGTTGTCAGGCCCATGGGTTATTAAAATGAAAAGGCAGGTTGTCAGGACCATGGGTTATTGGAATGAAGAGGCGGGTTGTCGGACCTGTGGGATTTTGCATTCTCTCCAGGTGAGAAAATTGCAGGGAATTATTTCCCAAGGTGCCAAACTACAATGACATGGCTTTGAGACTTCATGTTTGACATATTTTTGAAGCCTTGGAAGGGAAGTGGGGAAGCTGAAGGAGTGTTGAGAAGAGAAGGGGCACACTTCCTGAGATGGGATAGGAATGTGTGGAATGAGAGACTATAGGTTGTCAGTATGTATTGGCATATATGACATACTTTCCTGTAATTGAGTCACCTATGACTGGGTTACCTGTGATAAAGTTCATGTTGAGTGAGATACCTTAGAATGGTTGGGAACCCTTGCCCAAGTGGATTTTAGCCCTAGATCGAGGGTGAACCAGTATTGATATTTATGAATAGTGTGGTTTAAGGATGGGAGGAACATGGAAGGTCTGCACATAGTTGGTGTCATTTATTCAAAGATGAGCACCAATTTGTGTGTTTAATCATGTTTGCAGTAATTATTATGCATCTTCTTTCATGGGTTTAATTCTATTATGATTATGTATTATTATGTTCTAAGTATGTATATAATCATGTGTTGCAGAGTAATTATATGTTTTAATTAGTGACATAGTTATATTAGAGTGATTTCAATTGAATTTCTTGTAAATTGGTATCAAAATTGATGACAAGAGAAATTTTTTAAGTGGCATTTCCTAGTGGGAGAATGGGGGTGTTACAAATTGGTATCAGAGCCTAGTTTTCAACACTGATCCTGGATGGATAGAATTAACATCATTTTAAATCCATTTTCACAATGAATTTAAGTTGGGAGTGGTGGAATTTTTAGTTACAGTGCGTTCATAATGAAAATTGGAAGCAATTGAAGGGAATTGGGTAAAAACCTCAATTTTTGTTGTTAAATTCATGAAGAATTTGGGGAAATTTAGTTAAGTGATGGGATATCCTTAATTCCAATATCTATTTAATAAAATTCATATATTAATTGATAAAAATTGAATTTACATAGAAACTGCAACATATTGAGCGGAATTGTTGGATTAAGATTCACAATTCGTGAAGGAATTTGGAAAAATTCTTACTAGAAATGCCAACCAGTGGCATACACAAGAATTGTTGTTGCATAGGTTGAATTTGGATGTATTGGTGTGACATTGAAAAATTTGTATAGTTGCAGAAAATCAATAATGGAAATTGGGTGACCATGGAACAAAATCCTCAATTTTTGCATCAAAATCTATGAAAAATCAGTTAAGTGGTTGAAATTGTGGTGCATTCTAAGTAGTAGTGTTGTGTAGGAGTACACACTAAACATTTGTGTTGCACATAAGTTAAAGGGTGCATAGGATTGTACACTAAGTTTTTTCACTACACCGTGTATAACATGTGGCGTGCACAAAATATAGGTGCACGATAAAGCACGTTAAATATTGACATTGTAGGGTGTGCGCTTGAAGTTTGGTGCATGGTATGAACACATTAAAACCCCGACGTTGTGTAGTGCAATGCTTGCAATAAACACAATGGTGTACTATTGGTGCACGTCACAAAATTCATGCTTTGTAAATATTGGCACGCAACAAAATAATGGTGCACAAGAAGAATATTGGCACATAGTATGAGCACACTAAACCTTGGTGTGGTGTGGTGTAGTACTGGAAGTGCACGCAGAGTATTGATGCATGACATGAAAAGTGTGTTCAATAAATATTGATGCATGCCAAAAAAATTATGCACATTAGTTATTGGCATGCAGTACATGTGCTACATGTTTAGCATTGTGTGCATAAACCCGCACAGGTTAAATATGAAGTTATAATTTATAAGTACACATGAAGTTGATTGGGAAGTTAACTTCACAAGAAATCGGAAGAAGGAATTATGATGTTGTATGAAAAAAGAACTATATATCATTTCATGATTTTGTTAAATTGTTTAGCCTAACAATTTTGTTGGTTGCGCATTTTGCAGAGTTAGCAACAATTAGATCTTAATAGGATCAATGTAATTTTAGAATCATGGAATATGTGTAGGGGGTTTTCATCCATGAAGAAGAGATCAAAGGAATGTATGTCCATATGGGTAATGAAGGTACAATTTCAAATGGACATGGAGAAGGTAAGGAAGAAAGCATGAACTTCGTAGAATCCATAAAATGTTTTCAAAGGAATGTCTAATAATGAGAGGCTTATGAAATCCAAGGCGCAACAAGAAGAATTCAACATCAAGTTGATGTAGAGCTTGGACATAATAGAAAATAAGATGGATAAGGAAACTGAGTCAAGCAGATCAGGGAACCATAAGGCTCATGATAAGAGGGGAAGAACAACGTGCAACAGAATTGAAGGAAAGCATCACATCACTCTCCAAGGCATTCAACTAGGAGAGAGCACAACAATTGAAGTTCATCTATTGTCAGGAAACCTAAGAAGAGGTCTAGGGTGGATGAGCTATAGGGGGGAATGAACAAAATCAAGCCTCCTACTTTTGATGGTGAGCATAAGAAGGATGAAGATGCAGAGACTTGGTTGCTAAATATGAGAAAGTATTTTCAATTGCATAACTACTCTTCACTGACAAAAGGTAGAATTTCTATTTATTAGCTCAAGGGAAAAGCATCAATGTGGTGGGACCAATATGTGAAGGTACAACACATTGATGAGAAGAAGGTGACTTGGAGAGAATGCAAGAGGTATTTTCAAAGGAAATACTTGACTAAGATATACTATGACAAGAAAATGAAGAAATTCTTTGAACTCAAGCTTGGGAGTATGAAATAAGGTTTTTAGAATTGTTGAAATATGTTTCCTTCATCAAGGATGAGAAAGTTAAGATTCAAATATATTTGAGTTGGCTTCCATCATTTATCAGTGACAAAATACAATATGATGACCCAAAATCATTAGAGGAAACAATAAGAAGGGATAAGTTCCTTTATGAGAAGAAAAAAGGGAAAGCATCTTACCAGAAAGCTTGGGAAGATAAGAAGAAAATCAATATGGAAAAGAGGAAGAAGGGGACTAAGCCACCATTCTTTAGAAATAACTACCAGGAACAACTAAATTCTAAAGAATCCAAAATGGCAGATTCATTAAGGAAAAGGCCAAGGAAACCACCTATTCAATGTTGGGGTTGTAAGGGAGATCATATGTATAGAGATTTCCCTCACATAAGTGAAAAAGTGAGGACTGTTCACAATGCACAGCAAGTTGAAACAATGGAGGACATGGGAAAAAGTGTACCTAAGATCTATGCAGCCTTGGACAACAAGCAAGTTGAGTTTCAATCACACATTATTGGAGTAGAAGGTAATATCAATAATCATCCCATTGTTATTTTAATTGATTTAGGAGCTAGTCATAGTTATCTAGATCCTAATATGGTGGAAATATTCCAATTGCCAAGAAGAAACCTTGGAAAACCTTGGATGGTGTAGCTAGCTACAGGAGCTAACAGAAATATTAATTAAATGGTTAAGGAATCTCCAATGAACATAAATGGACTGAACACCATCACAAATTTGAACATAACACCTTTAGGTTCCTATGATTTCCTAATTGGTATGGATTGGTTGTATCAACATCATGTTGTCCTAGACTATTATAATAAATAATTTAGTTGCTTGGATGAGGAAGGAAACTTAAGGACAGTACAAGGAATTCCCATAGTAGTACTTGTAATAGAATTTTTAGCCTTGGAGCTAAAGAAGAGTTACAAAAAAGGATGTCAATTTTTTTCCATGCAGATGAAAGAAACACCTAAAGATAAGGTGTCAAATATTTAAGACTGCGCAGTCATGAAGGAGTTTGAAGATGTATTCAAGGAAATACTAGGATTTCAACCCAAATGAGATATTGATTTCTCTTTCAATCTGATGCCTGGAGCAACTCCAATATCTAAGGCTCCTTACGGGATGAGTATACCTGAGTTGAAGGAATTAAAAATGTATCTTGGAAAGATTTTGAAGAAGGGGTATGTACCCCCAAGTGTGTCACCTTTGGGGGGGCCAATATTGTTTGTAAAGAAAAAGGATGGAACATTGAGACTTTGTATTGACTTCGGGAAGTTGAACAAGGTAACTATGAAGAATGTGTATCCTTTGCCAAGGATAGATGACCTTTTTTATCAATTGAAAGATGCAAAAATAGTCTCCAATATTGATATCATATCATGCTATCATAATGTAAGAATTAAATAAGAAGACATCAACAAGACTTCTTTCAAAACAAGATATGGACATTATGAGTTCATAGTGGTTCCATTTGGGTTAACAAATGCATCAATTGCCTTCATGTGTCTCATGAATGGTGTATTTATGAATTACTTGGATACATTTGTCATTGTCTTATTGGATCACATTCTGATATATTTTAAGTATGAAGAAGAACATGAGAAACACTTGAGAATGGCATTATAGGTTTTGATGGAGCATCAGTTGTATGCCAAATTAAGAAAGTGCTCATTTTACCAAAAGAAAATCCATTATTTTGGACATATCATCTCCAAGGAGGGGATAATAGTTGATACATAAAATATAAATGCCATTGAAGGATGGACAACACCAAGGAATGTATCAAAGGTGAGATCATTCATGGAACTTGTAGGTTACTATAGAAGATTCATTGAGGGATTCTCATGAATTTCACATCCAATCACTTATTTGCAGAAGAAGGGTGTGAAGTTTGAGTGGACATAAGATTGTGAAAGAAGTTTCCAACATTTGAAGCATTTATTAACAAGTGCTCCAATATTGAGGATTGTTGATTCAAATGAATACTTCATTGTATGCATTGGTGCATGTAAAGAAGGAGTGGGTGGAGCCCTTAGTCAAAATGGGTATGTGGTATGATATGAATCAAGGAAGTTGAAGGAACATGAAAGACACTATGAAACTCATGATCTGTAGTTGGAAGCCATAGTGCATGCCTTGAATATGTGGAGGCACTACCTCATGGGGAAAATATTTGAGTTGAGGAGAGACCATAGTGGTCTAAAATACTTGATTGGACAACCAACTCTGAATGCCAGCCAAAGAAGATGGTTAGATTTCATCAGTGAATAAGACTTTGGCATAAAGCATATCAAAGGTAAAGAGAACAAGGTGGTTTATGCACTCAACAGGAGGGTTCATGTGATGCATGCTACAACCATTAGCATGTGTCAATCAAACTTGAAGGATAAAATTCTAGAAGCTGCAAAATCAGATCAGAAATACATGGAGTTAAGGGAAAAACTTCAGCAAGGTAATTTACAGCAGAAAGTTGAAGACTATAAGATGGAAAATGATGAAATTCTCAGATACAGGGGAATAATTTATGTGCCAAATTCATGAGTAAAGAATATGATATTTGGAGAAATGCATAATCTACCTTATGTTGGACACCCAAGTTACCAAAAAACTATTGCAGCTATCAAGAACCAATATTATTGGTCAAGAATGAAGAAATAAATTGTTGATTTCATTGCCAAGTGTTTGGCATGTCAAAAGGTCAAGGCTGAGCATAGAAATCCAACTAGATTGTTACATCCATTTCTCATTCCTAAGTGGAAGTGGGAAGTGGTAACAATGGATTTTATTACTAAACTACCAATAACTAACAAGCAACATGATTTTGTCATCGTGGTGGTAGACAAGCTTACCAAAGCTGCCCATTTTATTCCAGTAAAGCTTACTCACAAGGAAGATAACATAGTTGATATTTATTTGAGAGAAATATATCAGTTACATGGGATTCATAAGACAATTGTGTCTGAAAAAGATCCAAAATTTACCTCAAATTTTTGGAAAGGATTGTTCAAAGGATTTGGAAAAAATATGCATTTTAGCGCAACTTATCATCCAGAGTTAGATGGACAAACAGAAAGGGTGAATCAAGTAATAGAAGATATGCTAAGGATGTATGTGATGGATAAACCATCCAAATGGGAGGATTATTAACACTTGGTATAATTTTCTTACGACAATGTGTACCAAGCATCCTTGAAGATGATCCCATTTGAGGAACTCTATGGCAGAAAATGAAACACACCAATCAATTGGGCCAATCCAACAGACCTGTAGTAGTTGGGCCATAACTACTCAAGGAAATGGAAGAACAGATGATGAAGATAAAGTAGAATTTAAAGGTCGCATAGGACAGGAAGAAAATTTATGCAGATAAAGGAAAAATTCACAGGGAATTTAATGTGGGTGATCATGTGTCCCTGAAAGTAAAGGCCAACAAAAGTTCCCTTAAGTTGGGAAATTGTTCAAAGTTGGAAGCATGGTTTTTTGGTCCATTTGAAATCCTGGAAAGGATTGAGCTTGTGGCAGATATGCTTGCCTTTCCTGTATCAATGCATATTCATAATGTATTCCATGTATCATTACTTAAAAAGTATGTTCCTAATACTAATCATGCCATTGATTGAAATGTGATTCAGGTGGAGAAAGAAGGCGATTTTCAAGTGAATCCGGTGTGCATATTGGATCGAATGATTAAGAAGCTTTAGAATTGATACATAGAGCTAGTAAAGGTCCAATGGACCTGGTACAATGATGATGATGCAACTTGGGAGCATGAGGATGCTATGCGTCATAATACCCACATCAATTTTAGAACTTTTGAAATTTTGATTGTACATATATATATACTGCACTGAGGATAGTGCATAAATAAGGGGGAGGGGATTGCAATAACCCTAGGTTGGAATCCAAAATTGCACATATAAATGTAACAATACTTTACATATAAGCTAGTGATTTGATGGAACAAGTTTGTTGGTTTGGTTCTACGCGCATTAAGTTAGTGCACGAGAATATCACACCAAAAGAGTGCGCACAGTTGTAAAATGATACAACGTGGAGTATAATGTTTTGGTGTGCACCTATGTAAGTACACAGGAATGGCGCACTGAAAGTGAAACAACTTAATGTATGAAACCTAAGTGTGAAAGGAAGGAACACAAAAAGAAAAGGCATGCAGCCTAATGCAGGAGCATCGTAAGCGGCCAGACAAGCGAACATGAAGGCGGAAGACAGCTGGAAAAGCGCAACACACATTTTTCACATTTTGAAATGTTTTCTTTTGGAAAATTAATGAACATATATTAATGTAGTAGTTAAAGGAAGCATACTTGCATGTTGTAAATAGATCTTGAGTGGTTTTCTCTCATCTGTAGAATGTAAAGGCATTTATACGTAATTAATGAAAGTAGGTAGATTTGAATGTTAGATTAGACTATTTAGAAGTGTAGGAGGGAAAACAGATATAGACACCCTCATCCTTGTATCATTGAAACATTATCATCATTGAGAGTTGTAGAGAAGAACCCATGTATAGGGGCACTTGAGTTAATATATGAAGATTTGACTCAATTTTCATGGTGTTATGATGCTTACTGTTTACATTTGCTGAATGGTATGCTTACAGTTGATTTATTTCTCTGTTTATGCATTTGTTTCAATGCTAGGTTAAATGTGTGATTTCATGTTAAGTGTATGAAGTCTAAGAGAAGAAAGAGAATGAGTTTCAATTGTTTCTTTTCCTGAGAGAGAGTTCCTGCAAGGAGTGTAGTGAAACGCCCACAAGGTGTGTGTTGACAAGGCTCTGAGTTTGCCTCAAAAAGCTCAAGAGAGATATCGTTGTTCTCATACCAACAAAAGTGCAGGTGAAGCACAAAAGCCGTGAAAGGTGTGCGCAGGCTAATTGAAGCCTTAGAATTCATCAACTAAGGTGGAAGAGTGAAGGACTGTTGTTGCCGAGAGTGCACAGAGTCGAAGAATCAAATACACAGATGTATTTGAAACATTGCCACAAGGAGTGCGAGAAGAATTCCTTTTGGGGACTTGAGATTGCAAGTGAAAGCTTAGGAGGGTTAACACCTTTGAACACTTCAAAGGAAGACAGGAAGCAAAATCATCACGTAGAAATTAAGTCCCATAAAGAGAACACCAAGTTAGTTTGGGCCAGAGGTTCTTGGAGAATAAATTGAACGGTCAAAATTCTCCATGGAGAACTCGCGAAATCGCGAGGACCATAGGATCCAGAAGAGTTGCAGGGTGGATAAGGGTTGGATGAACCCATTATGTTGGTTTCAAGGATCAATGTGAACCATTGATCATGGTTAGCTGAGCCATTGGATCATTTCAACAAATCGGGGTTTGTAAGTTCGGAGTGCAAGACAAATCCCTTGGTCACTCAAACTTCCGAATCATGAAATGGATTATCACGTGTGAAGGCAAGGAGTGGAATTTTTAGCAATTCGGAAGTCCAGATTTCGGTAATTCAGGGGTCCTGACGACAAGGAGTCGAGGCATAGTGGAGTGAAAATCCTGAAGTCATGAATTGCAATAGGACTTGGCGTGAATTTCGGGATTTCGGCACTTCAGGTGTCAGGAAGCAGAGGAGGTAGCATTCTGGGATCAAGAGTTTTGAACTTCCGGTACATGGAAGCCAGAAATAATGTGGGCCGTTGGATCAAAAGGGAGGCTACTTGGCGTTGATTCCATAGAGGTGTAATTTTGGAATTTGGGGTTTTGAAGTGGTAGAGAAACAATGATCAGAGGATTGTTCAAATCCCGAAAGCTGGGAAGCTTGAGAGATAGGTGGCAAGAGTCCACATTAGAGATAGAAGATATTGGAGTGGATAGGTGGCATGTCTTCATCAACAAGTGGAGTCAAACCTTGTTGACCGTTTTGGGGTTTTGGAGGTTGAAGATCCGAGAGTCTTGCATCAAGATTCGCAAAGTCACGAAGTCTGAAACTCTGAATCGACGTAAAGTCCCGTTGGGGAGCCAGCTTTTGCTGAATGCATCGGGGTTTGGAATTTCAGTATTTTCAAAGACAAGAGGTTGGGGTTCTTTGTTCTAGAATTCCTGAAGTCACGAAACGCGATACATCTATGGACGAGGACGCGGCCAAAGATTTCGGTGTTTCGGAATTTCAAGTTTTAGAGGTTGAGAGGCAAGGGGTTCGACAACAGTATTCATGAAATCATGAAATCCGAAATCCTGAAAAAAAAGAACATCCCCGATCATATTTGTTGGTTATTTGTGGAATACACCTTGTGTGTGTGGTATTCCCTAAGGGGAAAACCAAAGAGTCAATCTGACTCAGGGGAAGATTTGGAATGATCCTAAGACCGAGAGGTCACGCAGAACTTGCTGAAGTAGGGGGTGCTACTTCAGTGTGGTATCAGAGCTCAGAACAAGTTCTTTTCTTTCTGTAGCATAGAGAATAGAGGAACATTTTACAACCATACCGTCGAGAAGAAGAGACAGGCCAATGCCAATTCCTGATCCAGCAAGAGAAAGAGAAATGCGAGAGTTACGTGCTAGGCTTGATGCCATGGAGACAACACAGAGGCACACAATTGACACTAGGGATATCAACGAAGCTGAAAGTGAAAATGAAGCTGGAAATGAAGGAGAAGAAGTTGCAATCGAAGATGCTACAGATGAACACCTATTCAGGGCTATTGCAAGGATAGGTGCCAGAGAAAAAATAGAGATTCCCATGTATGAAGGCAACTTGGATGTTGAAGAGCTTCTAGACTAGATTAGAGCTCTGGATAAATACTTCAACTATGAGGATGTCGAGGAAGACAAGAAGGTCAAACATGCCATCACTAGACTTAAAGGGCATGCAACACTATCGTGGGATGAACTGTAGGCTGATAGATGCTGCAAAGGCAAGCAAAAAATCAAAAGCTGGGATAGAATGGTTGCAAAGATGAAATAAAATTTTATACCCAAGGATTATCAAATCACTCTGTTTCAGAGGATGCAAAATTTGAGACAGAAACTGATGTCAGCAAAAGAATATACTAAAGAGTTCTACAAGATAAACATCAGAGTAGGTCATCAGGAAAGCGATGATGAAAAAGTTGCCAAGTACATGAATGGTCTACAATATGACATCCAATATGAGATGAGCATGATGACCATCCGAAATGTGGAAGATGCTTATCAGATAGCTTTGAAAGCTGAAGAGAAGATGAGCCAGAAGCAAGGTCAAAGAGGCCGAGGTAGAAGTCAAGCTAGTGGCAAAACAATTGCCCAAGACATAACTCAGAAACCTAAAGAAGAGGGATAGAAACCTCAAACTCAACATGAGAGAGGAGGAAGCTCACAGAGAGGGCAGTATGCTGATAGAAATACTTTTCCTCAAGCTAGAGGAAGAGGAAGAGGCAGAGGCAGTGAAGTGAAATTCTTTGTCTTTGGAAAGATCGGACATAAATCCTATGAGTGTCTAGATAAGAAAAAAGATGGTGGTGAAACTCACATTTCCGAAGCTCAAGGACGGAATGTTGAGGCAGAAGACGCTGAGGGTGAAAGATCCTTGTTGATGAGGAAAGTTCTCTTGAAGCTGGATAAGGAGGCAGAGAACCTAGCCCAAAGAAACAGTATGTTTCAAACTGCATGCAAAACCAAAGACATGGTATGCAAAGTCATAGTGGAAAGTGGTAGCACAGACAATCTCGTATCTACAAAGATGGTAGAAAATATGGAGATGGAGATTGTTTTGCATCCAAGCCCATACAAAGTTTCGTGGCTACTAAAAGGACATCAGGTAAATGTCACTAAACAATGTTTAGTTGAATTTAAAATAGGAGGATATAAAGATGAAATATTATGTGACGTCATTCCCGTGGATTTTTGTCATCTATTGTTGGGTAGACCATGGAAATATGACAGGAACATGATTCATGATGGGAGAAAGAACATGTACACCCTGGAGAAAAATGGTAGGACTCACATGTTGCTGCTAATTAAAGATAAAGAGGTGAAAACAAAAATGAGCAACATTGTACTTCTCATGAGTGGGAATGAACTTCTTAAGGAGGTTAATAATAAGAAAGACACACAATTTATCGTGGTCAGGAAGCCTAAAATTTTTTTGACCAGTACAAGAATAGATGATTTACCAGAAGAAATCCAGTAATTGTTGGGAGAATTTACTGATATAGTAGTGGACAAACTACCTTGTTCGTTGCCACCGATTAGGAGTATAAGCCGTCACATTGATCTTATACCTAGAGCCAGTTTACCAAAAAAAGCCGCGTATAGATTGATGCCACAGGAAAATGAAGAAGTCAAGAGACAGGTCCAGGATTTGATGGACAAAGGATTGATTCAAGAAAGCTTGAGTCCATGTGTTGTTCCAACAGTGCTCATCCCAAAGAAAGACGGAGGCTAGAGAATGTGTACAGACTCAAGGGAAATCAATAATATTACCATCAAATATAGATTTCCATTACCAAGGATGGATGACTTGATGGATTTCTTGAGTGGAGCAAAGTTTTTTTCAAAGATTGATTTGAAAAGTAGGTATCATCAAATTCAAATGAGAGAAGGTGATGAATGGAAGACAACATTCAAGATGAATGAGGGACTATATGAATGGATTTTTATGCCATTTGGCTTAACAAATGCACCCATTACTTTCATGAGGTTGATGAACGAAGTCCTGAAGGATTTCATTGGGAAATTTGTCATCGTATATCTTGATGATATATTAATCATCAGCAAGATGGAAGTAGAACACTTGAGACATTTAGCTGCAGTGATGAAGAGATTACAACAAGAGAAATTGCTGATAAATATGAGGAAATCGTCATTTATGAGGAAAAAAATCATTTATTTGGGTTTTGTTATCTCTACAAACGAGTTGAAGATGGATCCAGAAAAGGTAGATGCAATTAAGAATTGGCCATCGCTAAAGTGTGTGTTTGAAGTTTGAATCTTCCATGGTTTGGCTAGTTTCTACAGGAAATTCATTCAAAACTTCAGTGGAATTAGTGCACCAATGATGGATACGGTGAAGAAAAGACATAAATCTTTTCATTGGACAGAAGAAGCAGAGAAGAGCTTCAACCTGTTGAAGAAGAAGATCACAGAACAACCAATTCTGGTTTTGCTAAATTTTAGCAAGACAATCCAGGTCAGGTGTGACACGAGTGGATTTTCAATTGGAGCGGTCTTAAGCCAAGATGACAGGCCAATCGCATACTTCAGTGAAACTCTGAATAAAGCGAAGATCAAGTACTTAACATATGACAAAGAATTTTATGCAGTCATACAAGCACTGAAGAAATGGAGACATTATTTGGTTCCCAAAGAGTTTGTTTTGTACAATGATAATCACGCTTTACAATTCGTGACTCAACGGGAGAAGTTGAACCAAAAACATGTTAAATGGGTTGAATACATGTAGAATTTTACTTCTGTGATTAAACATATTTCTGGAACTGCTAACAAAGTTGTTGATTCTTTGAGCAGGAAATGTTTGCTTATGTAGGAATTCAGAGTTAAAACTTTGGGTTTTGATAACCTCAAAGAAATGTACAGAGATGATCCAGACTTCAAGGACGCATATGAGGCATTTGAGAATCCAATTCTCAGAGATAGAAGTCAATGGACTGAATACATGATCCAGGATGGATTATTGTTTAGGGGAAATCATCTATGTATTCCAAAATGTTCCATGAGGGAGAACCTGCTGAAGGAAAAACATAGTGGAGGATGTTATCACTGAAATTTCGTCCGCACAGGGCGACAAGAACTCCGCATCGTCAACACAGAAAAACAGTCATTCATGGCACAAGGATTAACTCCACAGCACAGCAGAAGGGTCAAAA
>JZKD02S1384611.1:181406-199151 GCA_000966675.3 Picea glauca
CTTAGTTGTTTTCTTTCTAACCTTTTACCATACAGCTGTCATGACTAGCAGAGCCCAACTAGGCATGTAAGCACTCACTTTTTGCTCACACATCGACGAAAAGAGTGCAAACAGAGGATTGGTTAGACACTTTGGTCATGATAAGAAGTTCTCAAAGTTGAATGGCTCATATTTTTGGCCAGGGATGAGGACAGATGTCAAGAAATTTGTGGACATATGCAAAATTTGTCAGCACATGAAAGGGAGAAGGAAAAACATAGGGTTATATCAACCATTACCCATACCAGAAAGGTCATGGGATGCAATGAGCATGGATTTCATATTGGGACTGCCAAGAATGCAAAGAGGATGTGATTCAATCTTTGTGGTATTCGACAAATTTTCAAAGATGGCACATTTCATACTGTGCCAAAAAACCAATGACGCAACTCATATTGCGAACCTATTTTTCAAGGAAGACGTCAGATTTCACGGCTTACCAAGGAGTATTGTGTCTGATCAAGATACCAAGTTCATTGGGCATTTATGGAGGACCTTATGGAAAAAGCTGGGGACAATTTTGTCTTTTAGCTCAGCATATCATCCTCAAACGGATGGGCAAACAGAAGTCGTGAACAAAAGCTTGGGAGATTTGTTGAGGAGCTTAGTGACTGAACACCACAATCAGTGGGTTCACATTCTACCACAGGCGGAATTTGCTTATAATGACTCACTTAACAGAAGCACAGGGAAGATTCCATTCCAGATTGTATATGGAATGCAACCAAGGGGATTTTCTGAATTGAAAGATGTGGAACAAACTGAATTCAGAAGTGCTAATGCAGAGGACTTTGCAGAAGAAATGAAGGAGCTTCACAGCCGAGTCAAGGAGAGATTGCAGAGTTCAAGTCAAGAATATAAGCACAGAGCAGATCAACACAGGCGAGAACTTCAATTTGAAGTTGGTGATTTGATTCTTGTGCATTTGAGGAAGGAAAGGTTCCCAAGGGGAACATATAACAAACTAAATATGAAAAGGATTGGACTATGAAAGGTCATAATGAAATTTAGTGCAAACGCATATGAGATTGAATTACCTGAAGGGATCAGAATCTCACCAATATTCAATGTTGTGGATTTGTACCCTTACAGAGCTGAAGAAGTAGGAGTAGAAGATGAACAGAAAGAAGTTCAATGGACAAAACAAATTCCTGTAGCTGAAAAGCCACGGATGGAAAGCATAATTGACAAGAGGATTAGCAGAAAGACCAGGAGAAAAGAGTATTTTGAATAATTGGTCAAATGGAAAGGACATCCAGTTGAATATGGTAGTTGGGAAGATGAAGAAGAAATTCATAAGCATGGACAAACTGTGCAAGAGCTCATGAACAAGAATTCATGAAAATTTTCAAGTGAGGGAGTATGATGCAGGAGCATCATAAGCGGCCAACCAAGCGAACATGAAGGGGGAAGACAGCTGGAAAAGTGCAGCACACATTTTTCACATTTTGAAATGTTTTCTTTTGGAAAATTAATGAACAGATATTAATGTAGTAGTTAAAGGAAGCGTACTTGCATGTTGTAAACAGATCTTGAGCGGTTTACTCTCATCTGTAGAATGTAAAGACATTTATACGTAATTAATGAAAGTAGGTAGATTTGAATGTTAGATTAGACAGTTTAGAAGTGTAGAAGGGAAAAAAGATATAAACACCCTCACCCTTGTATCATTGAAACATTATCATCATTGAGAGCTGTAGCAGAGAGCTGTAGAGAAGAACCCATGTATAGGGGCACTTGAGTTAATTTATGAAGCTTTGACTCAATTTTCATGGTGTTATGATGCTTACTGTTTAGATTTGTTGAATGGTATGCTTACAGTTGATTTATTTCTATGTTTATTCATTTGTTTCAATGCTGGGTTAAATATGTGATTTCATGTTAAGTGTATGAATTCTGAGAGAAGAAAGAGAATGAGTTTCAATTGTTTCTCTTCCTGAGAGAGAGTTCCTGCAAGGAGTGCGTTGACAAGGCTCTGAGTTTACCTCATAAATCTCAGGAGAGATACCATTGTTCTCATACCAACAGAAGTGCAGGTGAAGCATAGAAGCCATGCAAGGTGTGCGTAGGCTAATTGAAGCCTTAGAATTCATCAAATAAGGTTGAAGAGTGAAGGATTGTTGTTGTCGAGTGTGCATAGAGTTGAAGAATCAAATACACAGAAGTATTTGAAAGATTGTCACAAGGAGTGTGAGTAGAATTCCTTTTGGGGACTTGAGATTACAAGTGAAAGCTCAGGAGGGATAATACCTTTGAACACTTCAAAGGAAGACAGGAAGTGAAATCATCGTGCAGAATTTAAGTCCCAAAAAAATAACACCAAGTTAGTGTGGGCCAGAGGTTCTTGGGGAAGAAATTGAATGGTCGAAATTCTCCATGGAGAACTTGCGAAATCGCAAGGACCGTAGGATCCAAAAGAGTTACAGCGTGGATAAGGGTTGGATGAACCCATTATGTTGGTTTCAAGGATCAATGTGAAACATTGATCATGGTCAGTTGAGCCATTGGATCATTTTGGCAAATCGGGGTTTGAAAGTCTGGAGTGCAAGCCAAATCCCTTGGTCACTCGAACTCCCAAATCGCGAAATGGATTATCGCGTGTGAAGGCGAGGAGTGGAATTTTTGGCAATTCAAAAGTCTGGATTTCGATACTTCAGGGGTCCTAACGACAAGGAGTCAGGGCATGGTGGAGTGAAAATCTTGAATTCATGAGTTGCGACAGGACTTAGCGTGAATTTTGGGATTTCGACACTTCAGATGTCGGGAAGCAGAGGAGGTAGCGTTCTGGGATTGAGAGTTTCGAACTTCCGGTACTTGGAAGCCCAAAATAACATGGGTCATCGGATCAAAAGGGAGGCTACTTGTTGTTGATTCCGTAGAGGTGTAATTTAATAATTTGGGGTTTCGAAGTGGTAGAGAAACAGCGATCGGAGGATTTTTCATGTCTCGAAAGCCGGGAAGTTTGAGCGATAGGTGGCAAGAGTCCACATCAGAGATAGAAGACATTGGAGTGGACATGTGGCATGTCTTCGTCAACAGGTGGAGTCAAAACTTGTTGACCTCTTCAGGGTTTTGGAGGTTGAAGAGCTGGGAGTCTTGCATCAGGATTCACGAAGTCACGAAGTCTAAAACTCCAAATCGGCTTAAAGTCCCATTGGGGAGCTAGCCTTTGTTGAACGCATCGGGGTTTGACATTTCAATATTTTTGAAGACAAGAGGTCAGGGTTCTTTGTTCCAGAATTCCCGAAGTCACGAAACACGATACAGCTATGGAGGAGGATGTGGCCAAAGATTTCGGTGTTTCAGGATTTTGGTTTCGTAGGTTGAAGAGGCAAGGGGTTCGACAACAGGATTCATGAAATTGCGAAATCCGAAATCCTGAAAAAAAAAAGAAAATCCCCGATCATATTTGTTGGTCAGTTGTAGAATACACCTTGTGTGTGTGGTATTCCCTGAGGGGAAAACCAAAGAATCAATCTGACTTAGGGGAAGATTTGGAACGATCCTAAGATTGGGAGGTCGCACAAAACTTGTTGAGGTAGGGGGTGCTGCATCACAACCCAGGATTCAACATGCACTGGCTTAGTGCATAGGTTTTGGAGGCCAGAGAATCCTTTTGTATATACAATATGTTGTAATGTGCACCTATGCAAGTGCGCGAGGGTGGCGCACTGAAAGAAGAGTGTGCGTAGCCTAGAAGTTTCATGCACACTAGTATAGTGTGCGAACTTTATGTTTTTGAGGCTGGTGAGCTTGGATGCAAAAGATCAGTACTTCCGCACTGAGAGTGTAAATGTAATCACATGCAAATTTAATGAAAATACATCTTTTCACTAGACTGACCACGTAAAAGAGAATGGGGGTCTCAAACTCAACTAGCTGAGGTTAGGGGGGTTTGGTTAAAGGCTCTTAAACCCAAAAATGAATATTATATTAATATTTATTAAAAAGTGTAAAGTAAGGATATATTATTATATTTTAAGTCCTAAGGAGGGGACAAGTGGATGAAATCAGTTCTCAACATGACAAGTGTCAAGTTAGGAACATGTTGTGGACTGAAGGCAGTTCTCAACGTGACAAGTGTCAAGTTGGGAACATTTATTCAAATAGTTTGGAATTAGTCCATTCTGGTATCTTTTGCATCTATCATCATTCAATCAACATGAGTGGGGAGGAGCAACTGATTGTTCTGTGATCGAACTGATTGTTTTGCAATAGCACTGAACCGTGAGCTAAACCCGAGGGTTTCTATCATGAAATCGATTATTAATGGGACAAGTAATTATGATGATTAGTATCACAGATACCTGCACATGACTTAACTTGGAGAGATATACTGAAGAGGAAAGTTGTTAGGCCCATGGGTTATTAAACTGAAGAGGTGGGTTGTCATGCCCATGGGTTATTGGATTGAAGAGGTGGGTTGTCAAGCCCGTGGGATTTTTTATTCTCTCCAGGTGAGAGAATTGTAGGGAATTATTTCTTGAGGTATCAAACTGTAGCAACAGGGCTTTGAGACTTCCTGTCTGACCTATTGTTGAATCCATGGAAGGGAAGTGGGGCAGTCGAAGGACTGTTGAGCAGATAAGGGGCACACTTCCTAGGGTGGGACAAGCATGAGGGGAATGAGAGACTTTAGTTTGTCAGTGTGTATTGGAATCTGTGATAGACTTTCCTATAATTGAGTCACTTGTGATTGAGTTACCTGTGATAGAGTTCTTGTTGAGTGAGATAACTTATCTTGGTTGAGAACCCTTACCCAAGTGGAGTTTAGCCCCAGTTCGGGGGTGACCCATTATTGAGATTTATGAACATTGTGGTCTAAGTTTAGGAGGAACATGGAAGGTTTGCACGGAGTTGGTGTCATTTATTCAAATATGAGTGCGAATTTGTGTGTTTAATCATGTTTGCGGTAATTATTATGCATATGTTTTCATGGCTTTAATTATGTTATGATTGTGTATAATTGTTTTTTAAGTATGTATATAATCATGTGTTGTAGAGTAATTATATGTTTTAATTAGTGACATAGTTATATCAGAGAAATTTTAGCTGAATTGGTAATAAATTGGTATCAGATTTGATGACAAGAGAATGTTTTTAAGTGGAATTTCCTAGTGGGAGAATGGGAGTGTTACAGACGACCTCATAAATTCTCGAGTTATATGGCATTAATGAGTTACATCATTGATTACGAACCTTCCAATTATGAGGAGGCAACATGACATCAAGTTTGGAGAGATGCCATGATGGAGGAATATTAGTCCATCATGAAGAATGATGTTTGGGAGATTGTGATGATACCTGAGGGGAAGTCATTAGTGACTTCCAAATGAATCTACAAGATTAATCATGCAACAAACAATGACATCAAAAATTACAAAATGAGTTTCGTGGCAAGAGGGTTCTCCTAGAAAGAGGGAGTGGACTATGAGGAGACGTTTTCTCCAGTTTCCATGAACACTTCCATCGTGACCATTATTTTCATTGCAACAGTCATGGATTTGGATATTACACCAAATGGATGTAAATACTGCATTCCTCAATGGTGTGATTGAGGAGGAAGTGTACATAAAAAAACCTCAAGGATTTGAGGTACATGGGAGGGAGTATCATCTTTGCAAGCTAAAGAAGGCCTTATACGGACTCAAGCAAGCACCCAAGTCATGGTAGTATAGGATTGATAGATACTTGATGAGCTTGGGCTTAACCAAGAGTGAAATAGATCCCAACCTTTACTATAAGGTTTTTGATGGAAATACTTTGATCTTGGTGTTATATGTTGTTGACTTGTTCCTTACGGGAGCATACTGAATCATTGATCAGTGAAATAGGGAGTTGGCCTCTGAGTTTGAGATGAAGGATCTTGGCTTGATGCATTATTTATTTGGATTGGAGGTGTGGTACAAACCAGGTGAGATCTTCCTCGGACAAGGGAAGTACACGGTTGAGATCTTGAGCAGATTCGGTATGATGGACTGCAATTTCATGGCTACACCTATGATGATAAATCTGAAGAAGTTGAGTGATTCCACTTCAGATTAGATCTAGTGGATTCCACTATGTACATGCAGCTGATTGGATCCTTGATATACCTGGTTAACACTAGGAAATATATTTTCTTTGTAGTGAATAGCCTAATCCAATTCATGGTTGAACCGAGGCACTTCCATTGGGTTGCAAAAAAACATATGTTGAGGTACCTATGTGGTATAGTTGGATATGGTCTGAGATATGACTTAGGTGGTGAAGTGAGGTTGCAAGGATATATTGATTATGAATGGGCAAGGAGTGTGGTGGATAGAAAGAGCACCTTGGCATGTTGCTTCAACTTAGGATCAACTATGATATCCTACTTTAGCAGGAAGCAAACTTTTGTAGCACTCAATACAATAGAAGTGGTGTATATCGCAACCAGTGTTGCAAGTTGTGAATCAATATGGCTTCAGAAACTTCTTGCAAGACTATTTGATCAAGAGCTAGAGACGACCTCAATACACTATGATAATCAAAGTTGTGTCAAGATTTTGGAAAATACAATATTTCATGACAAGTCAAAGAAATTTGAGATCAAATATCACTTCATCCGAGACATGGTACAAAAGGGAGAAGTAAAGCTCTAGTAGCTATCCATGGATGAGAAAATTGCAGACATTCTCACAAAGCCTCTGTCTAAGACAAAGTTTGTGTACTTCAGAGACAAGCTTGGTGTGATGTTGAATGTCTCCCTCATTAAGAGGGAGTGTTGATGTTTCTCTAGTTAGCATCATTAGGTAGACATTCTCCCAGATTGGTCATGTTGATTTGACCAAAGGAAATGAATCATTTACTCATGGAGCTTTTCTAGTGGTGAATGGCCGAGACGTAGTCTTTCTCCTTATGAGAAGTGGATAGATTTGAGGTGCTCTCACATTGCCTGCTCTGGGATGGAGTGATCTATATTAATTAGACATGCATGTGAGGAAATAATAATCAACATAAATATAATATATAAATATTATATTTATAATATAATGTATAAATATATAAATAATCTATAGTTAATAATTAATAATTAATTAATTAATGGAAAATACATGTCCATTAAATGAAAAGGCACTCTTCCCAAGTATATATATCGAGGCCCTCAATTGTAATATATCATCTCATACAATATTTAATTACAACAACCACTCATCAAGTATGATAAGTCTTGTTGAGATTTCCAGTGTGTAATTATTCTATGATAACAATAAAATTTAAATCATATGGAAATAATTATCAGATCTGAAAATTAGAAAAAATCAACAAATGATAATTATGTTCCCCCCTCCACCATCAAAATAACAATATTTCCCTTCTACTACTAAAGCAGTCCACAATTCAGGAAACATAAATAGGTAGTCATAGCACTTCCTAAGGCAACAAGATAACAATTCCAGTCTCTCTTCATGCCTCAATTCACTTTTGGTCAATAGACCCTTATCAAGGGAATCCTTTCATGGATTCCCTTTTACTGCTATATCATCCAATCCATCCATTCATGTATGGTTGTCATCCACCTCTGGATGTCAATTTGTCCCTTTGGTCATCTAGTAATTCTCCAACACTACCTAAGTTAGACTTTATATCAGTCCTTCATTAATCATTATAGCCCTATCCTCCTAAGGTAATAGGTAGCAGTATTATCAATATTTCATTCATGTTGTTAACTCCCAACAACGGGCCTTACATGAAAACCAACCATAGGTTATATTGAGCCTATTTCCATGTTACATGCATGCAACCATTATCATGTGCATTACAACATATCATATCTTTCATTTTAATGCATAACGTGTGCTTTGGGCTATAGGAATTTGTATTTTATTTAGTCCATCCATGATCTCACAAACTGGTTCATATTACCATATCAATTTACCTCTTTACGAGGTTTAGCAATAGTCTCAAAGGACTCATTTTTACCTTGCTTAAATAGATTATCCGGCTACAGGTATCAACCATTATAGGTCAATCTCACTGACCTTACAATTTTCCATCAGTCCTCTGAATATGAGGAATTATACATAAATGGCTTAGTCTCTTTATTAAATCAACATTTATAATTGTTGAGGGCTCCATTAAACCATACTTACAGGAAACATTACAACCACCAGCCCACTGATTCTCTGGAATCTTAATCCTATCATAGGATTCTGCCTTTTTCCATCCATTCTAATTCAGGTTCAACCATTAGTGATTACCAACACATCCCTACTCATGTAAGAGTAGTTATTAGTTTGAAAAGGGAACAACATAATTCCTCTGTTGAAACTCAACCAAAATTTCAAAGGTACAACTTCAATTTGTTGTCCTCCTCCTCAAGGAACTTGTGCATATATTAAACAAGATTTTAAACACAGAAAACTCTTTTAAATAGGCTCATTTATAGCCTTAATATATCATCCATGATACTTCTCTCTACCCCATCCAAGCCTAGTGTTTGAACCATGCTCTAATACCACCCGTAAGACACTCAACCCCCTAAGTACCCTTTTAAGGGATTAAGGGATGGGGTATTAAATTTTTTATTTTCTTGGACCTATTCAAATCCATTTAAAAAGGACACCATCATCTTCTTCTCATTGAGATCTTTCCAACGACTGGATTTTTTTTCAAAATGGAGCTCTAGATCAAAATTTATGGCCCTTTGAATTTTCTAGGCCTTTGTTGGACAATTGCCTTCGTACTGCCACGTGGCTCCACATCATCATGTCATCTGATGTGGCACTAACGTATTAGAACACATCACCCTTAGTGAAGATGTGGTTGCAAGCATGGCACTTGCGACCTACTCCATCAGGCCCTCAGCCCTCCAAGTACTTAACACTTGTTTCACATTCTCCCAAGACCTGCTTTCAGCAAATAATGACACATGTCCTTGGGTCATCGAGACCACAGGACCCCAGCACCCTAGACCTTAAAATATCGATACCTTGGCCCTTTTTCTATTCATATAGACCAAAAGGATCGATTTGAGATGAGTTGGTACCTAGGTATACGTGGCACTACCACAAATTTCCACATGGCATAACACGTGGGTCAGAATCACCTGCCACTTATCATGACATGCTACCACTATCTACCACCTAGCATGAAATGTGGCACAACCCATACTTGACATGTAGACTTGCCACTATCTACCACCAGGGATGATTTCAAGGATGGAAAATTATTTTAAAATGTAGAAACCTTGGCGAATCTTACTAATCCTTCATATGCCAACTATAAATTATTAGCGATATTTTTGTAAAAATATTCAAATTTCTAAGGATTTTATGTAGTTTTTATAAAATTTTGGCAATTTTTAGGGTAAAATAATTTTATCCTATAGAATTTGGGCGAATCATTTTTAAAATAGCGAATCTTGTTTTTGGAAAAACCATGGAAAATTAGCCCATGAGCGAAATTTATCCCCTAAAATCATCCATGTCTACCACCTAGCATGACACATGACACTCATACCACTCAACACGTGGCACCAATTTTTCCTATGATTCTCTACCCAATTATGCCAAATCGAGGTGACACATGGCACCACCAATGGGTGACACATGACTCTCCCACATCACGACACGTGGGTTATTCGTAGTGCTACATGTCACTGTCGAGACTTTCTTGGTGTTTTATCAGCCTAGAGGATCGGACAGTGGATATTAGCTCGTCAATACACAAATCAACAGTTCTCATCTCGGTCGACCTCAAACCTCGGCGAGTTCTCGTATGTTGGGGAGTACAATACTTCATGAGAGTCTGGTGTCGAGATATGACATGATGACATGATAGTTCTCTCATGAGATGACACATGGAGCGTAAGGTTCCAACACACTCCAAGTTTTGTGGGGGTCCACGATAGGAGTTGTGTTTATTTAAAGGGGAAATCAATGATCCATATTTGATCCACGATTCTGGAATCGACAGTCGATATTACATCACTCACTAGGACCTCAAGCCTCCAAGGTACCAAAGACCCCCTTACTAAATTGACATCCCAGATCTATCGCAGTTTAGATCCAATGGTAGAGGCCCGAGACACGAAACCCAAGCCTATACATCCAACATGGCCTGCCATCGACACATATACTCTATGTGGCATTCCCATGATATTACATGTCATGGAACAATTTGACTTGGCCTAACATGTGGCACTCATACTAATACAATTTTTCATCTGGACCTCTATCTAAATATGCCAGATTGATGGTACATGTGGAATCACCACCGTGTGACATGTGTCTCTCCTATGTTACGACAGGAGGGTCATTCATAATGAGACACGTCACCGTTGGGTACCGAATGTCGGGACTTTCTCAACAAAATGTAATTGCGAAAACCTCTGAAGTCCGACATCCAGGGATTACAGGATGGTTAATTAGGGTGATCCCATGATTAAGGGACGGTTTACCACGTTAATCCTTAGGGTCATAGGTCTACGAGATCTACATATGAGATATATCATGCTTAGATATGATGGTTGTTAGGGTCCTTTCACTATTCCGGTGTGGTCACGGCTACAATCATCAGACAATGGAGATTTATAGTTTCAATCATCAGATTGACGGTTCTTGTCAAAGTGGATTTCAGACCACGATGAATCTTGATAAGTGGCGAGGATGTAATATCCTCATGGGCTCGATTCTGAGATATGTTAGGATCATGAATTTGACCCACGATTACTCCCTCCATGACTTAGAAGATGATAAGTTTCATCTCCATTGCCTCGACGCCAACTCCCTCCTGAGATTTATGTAACAAATCAACGATTGGTAGTCGACCATCTCCCAATCCAATGACCACTGTTCTCATGTGGATTTACAAAGGGATTCAATGGGTAATATTTCCCATCTTTATATGATTGATATTTACTCTCTCCCTAAAATCAACATCTATTGGATCTCCTTGCTGCAACTAGGCATTAAGTGGATTATAGTTCCCGCTTTAGGCTACAAAAAATACCATCTTTCCCTGTGTCTTCCACAAGGATCTATTTTCTGTTTCCATAGACCATTGACCTATCATCTAACAAGCAATAATTTGTTACATAGGCACCCCATCGAGGGTTCATTTCCCTATAACCCTTTTGTGTTAAGGGAACGAAAAAGATTCAGGGTTTTACCATTAATTTCTTTATCTCATGTTTATCATATGTCTCTTACTTAAAGATCTGGTTCCCTTTCACAAGGGACCCATTGTAATGAATATATATTACATAGCATACATAGATGACTTAGAATTACACAATATCTTACTCGTTTTCATACAATTCAATTGAGTGTTCATGCATGTCTGAACACACACCACATGATGTGATGGACAAGCAGGCAACACAAGGAATTAATTCCCATTTAAATAGGATTATCTAATTATGAATGCATTCACAAGAGACAAACATTCATTCTATTCCATTATTACATATGCACAGGGGCTTACCAATGAGACAAGTATCAATTTCATTAACCAAGTACACAATCCTAGTATAAGTAAAGGGACCAATTCTTTATTTTCAATTCAATTGCACAGAGTAAAAAAATACTTATCTATTTAAAATATTGTAGCCAACCAACTGATTGTGGTTGTTCACCTTTCCACCCAACTGTAGGCTCTGCTTGCTCAATAACTTCAGCAGGAGGCCACCCCCGCACCAAGCCATGATACCACCAGGGATTTCTGCACTCACTCGTGTGTTTTCTTGCAATAGTTCCCTTTTCTCTAATACTCCCCAACTCAGAGCTCGTCTCTCCTCTCTGCCTTCATTCCTCCTCTACATGTATCCCTCTATTCCCCCCTTCCCATTCCTATGTCCCCTGCATGTAACTCATTGGGAAGGTTCTTGACCCTTCCTCTTCCTTTTGTCAGAAGGGACTCGGGTCAATCTCATCTGCAGAAATGGTACCCTATGGTACCTTTGCCTGAAAAATCCAGTTGTCCTAGTCAAGTCTTCCATACTTGTATTCATTGAGGGTGGTTGGTTGCTCAACCACCAACCCTTCCTCATTAACTCATTTGTCTTGAAATCTGGGGATGATCAGATTAATCTGAATATCTCATAATCATATATTATCAGCAAGGAGTCTTGGGACCTCTTTATCATGATGAACCCCTCTCTAGATTTCTTCACTCTTTCCCCTAGTGGTATCGTGGCCAATACTTCAAGGCTTCATTCCCACAGTTAGTTGTTGGAAATCTTAATTAAAAGAATAATACATTTACATCATTCACATGCCATGGCATGACAATCATTAACTATGATTAATTACAGATAATCAAGGGTTTAGGAAAGGGGTGTTACAAATGACATCGTACATTAAATGACTAACTCCTAAGTACCCCAAAGTAGGGAGGCTAGGGTAGGACCTTAATAGTTAACAAGAGAAAGACAAGATAATAACCCTCCCTTAATGACCTTGGTGTTATGAGCCCCCATAAAGGAAGTAAAGCCTAGAATCCCCCAAGAAGGCTCTCCCTCTAGAAGCTTCAAAGAAAATACCTATATTATTGAGCATTCTACCCATGCATCTACGATGGTGGATTATCCTCCCTCTAAGGAAGATAGAAAAGAAGTATTAATGGAACTGGCCTTTGGGGATGACTTGCACACAAGAAAGACCAAAGAAGGGATAGACTAAAAAATAACAAAGAATTTGATGTACTATGCGATTTCAATACTTGGTATTCGACATCCACTATTGGTGGTTTTTTAAGTCAATATTCATTGAGACCCATGAGGATTTAGACCATGGGTATCATGTTAAAGGCTCAAAGATGTTACAAGCTTTTTCACTAGTCTTTATTGCCTAGACAATATACTTGTATGGACTTATGATTGCGGGGGGGGATTATTATCATTTTGTCTTTTAATCCTAAGACCTTGACCACCTTAATGTATACCTTGGGATATAGTCTTTACACTATGTACTTAATTATGTGTTAGGGTTTATCATTATTTGGTGGTTATTATTGTTGTGTTATTTTTTGTACAACATTATATAAATATGATTGATTGGCTTCATGCCTTTTTTGCCACTGTTTTCTTGGCCTCATTTATTGATTGTTCTTTATCTTTCTTCATTTGAAGCCACACCCAACAATGAATGCTTATAAACCATAAAATCTAGAAAGGATAATAAAAAAAAGGTTTTATCCCAAGAAACAAGTAAGCCCAAATGCACTTATGAGGGTGAAAGTACTAATTTCCCTAAAAACACAAGTAAAAAATAAAATGTATTGTTTTTTTATTTTGTTGAGTGATATTTTTGTAGAAATCTATTCAACTCACTTTGATGAAAATGAAACTAACATCAAAATCTAGAAATCCCTAAACCAACCCCTAGCTATATAGAGTTAGGGGATAAAATGGATTTACAAAGATTCAATGAAGAATCAAATAACCCTCTTTGTACTTTATCATATGAGTAACATCATAGTATTTTAATTCAATACAAATTAACCATTTTAATTTAAAAAAAATAAAAATATGATAAACCATTAAAAATTTATTTATTATGCATATGAAGGCCTTCAAATATTTCAATTGACTAATGTTTCGAGTTTGTAATGATAAAACTATGTATCGTGAACTATACATGGCTCTATTAAGTCTTTCTTGAACTAACATATCTACAAACGCTTTTCTATTAGATTAGAGGAATCACCAAGATGAGACTTTGTTAGGATGGGTTTTTCTATTAGATTAGAGGAATCGCCAAGATAAGATATTGGGATGGGTTTCTGGTGTGATGTCACAAAATGCATGTATGGATTGTACCATTATACATATAGTGAAACATAACAAGTTATTCATGGTTACAATATTATAAGACAATTTTTAGTAATGAGATAAATAAAAAAACAAAGGTTAGGTATTTTGTAATTAGGAGGTAATAATACTCTTTATGTCCATACACCATGACACTCATGGTCCACAAGGAGAGATGTCCAGACACCATGACACTCATGGCCCACAAGGAGAGATGTGACAACTGGAGAAAAGGCTTGCATCATAAGACACCATTTGTGTAATGGTCCAGAAGGAGAGATGTGACAACTAGAGAAAAGGCTTGCATCATAGTGATTTTAGGCTGGCATCATAAGACACCATGACACTCCAGAAGGAGAGATGTAACAACTGGAGAAAAGGCTTTCATCATAGTGATTTTAGGCTTGCATCATAAGACACCATGACACTAATGGCCCACAAGGAGAGATGTGACAACTGGAGAAAAGGATTGCATCATAGTGATTTTATGGAGCACAAGCTAACAAAGGATTGTATTGCAGTGAGTGATGGATCATGTGTTGGTTTCAAGTCAATAAAGCGGTCTCATCTTTGAGAAACACGTTTTGCAACTTGAGTTAACAAGTGTTGTAAGTGGGCACTTATAAAGTACACTATGCCTACTTGTGTGTAAAAAAGATTTTCCATTTTCAATTTAGATATTTGTATTTATTAATTTGTTTAAATTATTTAAATTATATTTATTACATATAATGTTATATATGTAATAAATATGCATGAATCATTTAAATATAATGTCGTATGCGTAGGGATATGTTTAATATCTCATTTTTTAATTTTCGATTATGCTTAATAATAGCATATATCTAACACGTATAATTACTTTACTAAGTGACAAGTATTTAACTAGCTATCGTAACTCTCAAAAGTCATATATAAATATATGTATTGAGAAGGGATGGAGCTATCCAAATCCTCCAAACATTTTTAGATAGAGTTGTGTGTGTTTTTAACTCTATTACATCATTTTAAATGGTGAGAAGGAAAATTGACAATAAATTAGATATGATAAGTGTAATATGGTTAGTATTTAATGTTTAACTGTTTCAACATTGAAGTAGTGAGTAAATATTAATGTATGGGGTTTAATAATTATTATTATAAATAAATATGTTTATATATATATAAAGAGAGAGTTGTGTATGTTTTTAATTGTATTACATCATGTTTAAATGGTGAGAAGGAAAATTAACAATAAATTGGATATGATAAGTGTAATATGATTAGTATTTAATGNTATATATATAAAGAGAGAGTTGTGTATGTTTTTAATTGTATTACATCATGTTTAAATGGTGAGAAGGAAAATTAACAATAAATTGGATATGATGAGTGTAATATGATTAGTATTTAATGTTTAATTGTTTCAACATTGAAGTAGTGTGTAAATAATAATGTAAGAGGTTATATATATATAGAAAATTAATATTTAATTTAATTTTAAAAATTTAGGATTTAATTTAATAATTAATAACGAGCATAGTAAAATATTGATTTGAAGAAAAACAAATAATATAATTATTATAATGTATACATGTTTTCATAAGAAGAAAAGTTATAAAAATGCATTAATTAATTTTTATTTAAAATTTTCATTAAAAATTTACATAATTTAAAAAATTTCACATAATTCAAGTAATTCATTTTTCATAATTTTTAACAACTTAATTAAATTCAAGATATTTTAATTGACATTTTAACCAAGTTGAATCTTAGACGGAGAATGGTGTTCTCCAAGTCATTTTCCACAAGTCTATAGAAGGTGAGATTAAGAATGGGATTAATATGAAATTTGACAAGATCTCTATAATCACTAGATCTATGCTCATGGCTCCCTAATTGAGGTATGATGGTAGTATAGTTAGGTTCTAGATATGTGATTTGAAATTGAAATGAGTTTGTTTCCAACTGATCTAAAAATGAAGAAGACTTGTATCTTTTAAATTGCAAGTATAAAAAAGGTATGTGTTTGGGTAATTGGATCAAGTTACTAACACATAAGTTTAATGAGTTTTTACGTAATCATGAGAAGCATATTAGACATATAAAAACCATAAAAAATGAACACATAACACAACAAATGATAAATGAGTTCACCCCTCTCTTGGGCTACATCTCCTGGTCCAACTTCCCTTGGATCATTTTAATTGTTCTTAAAAAGTTCTTTTACAATTCTCAAAATTAAAAATAGATGTCTCCAATGGCTCTGGAACGTCCAAAAACCCCTAGCTAGGATTTTTCGGCACCTGGTTTGGCCAAAAAATGAAGAAGTTACACCTCCTGGAAGTTTTCCCCTTCAAGCTTGTTGTACCTGCTCACTAAATTGCACCCATTGTCTGACTAACTCAACCTATGTGTGTTTCTAGTTCCAAAACCCAGCACAGACCACGATCTCACAAAATGGGCAAAAATGTAGGACCGTTTACGCCGACCCCCAATCCTCGACGGAGAACTTGGTCATATGGTCCCATGTGGCCAACGACCTAACTATTGTGCGTGTCATCGGCTAGCTCCTCTGGGCTTGGCTCGTGGTCATGTGGATACTATGTGGTGATCGAGGCTATGTCATATGGAGTGTTCCCACCACAAGTTTATAGAGTGGACATATGAAGTGGTTGTATACACAAGAAAAAGGATCGGGGGCTGGGGCTTAGTCCCAACCCTTTACTCTGCCACCTAAACAATGGTTTCAACACTAACAAATTTAAACAAACTATAGTGTTAAGTAACACCCATGGGAGGGCTAGTAGCCTGAGCCCTGCCAAGGTGATGATGTGTCCATCTAGAGGTCAAGGGTTCGACCCCCGTGGACTTCACCACTTTTACACACTAGAGGGGTGCCACATGGCAGCCCACGACTGGGCCACGTGGAACCATACAACTTGCCCTTTAAATGACACGTGTCAACATCCCATTCGCCCAAGTGTCTACCACCGAGCCTACCCTATCAACATGCCAACTCATTACTACCACATCACCTACCATGTGTGGGTCCGTACCCTACCACGTCAGCATTGTACGGTCGTACGATCTGTACGATCAATTGCCACATCATCATTGTATGAACTGTACAGTCAACAAAATTTTGCATGTTTGGAAAAATAAACAGAACACAATATCTCACTCATACAATGTTCATTTGAACCCATTCAAGTTGCGTTGGGATCGTGAGGATGAGGTCTATGCATGTGTCTATTTTGAAGCAATTCCAAGCACTTTGATTTTGAGCAAAATTTGATCCCTTGGATCATTCCTCCCCATTGGGAAGCTTTTGGACCTCCAAAAGACTACTTTTAGTCAATCTAAAAATGAGGGTACAATTCCCTCACCTTTCCAACCTCAATCCATCTAGCCTTTCTTGGATTGGTTCCTTTGAGACCAATACGAAGGTAATCAACATCCCCTCGCTTTGAATACCTTGTCTTCCTGTCAAGGATTGTATCTTCATGCAATTTTGAAATAAAATTTGGCGAGAAATCTTCAATTGATGAAATCTAAACATGCTCCATGAACTTCTTGGCCTTGTCAACATCACTATGACCATCAATAGCAACATATTTCCCAAAGATAAAATCTAAAGGAGATTTTAGGAAATAGCCAAAACATACTTCAAATGGATGTGTCTGAGTCAATGAACGCTTAGCTCAGTTATAAGCAAGTTGGAAGTAGTGTAGATTCTCATCCCAAAACTTAGGATCCTTTCTTTGCAAACTAGCCATCGTCTTTCCTACACCAAAATGTCTAGCAAAAAGAGAAGAATGTGCTTCCCTTATCATGTTGACTCTTTCACCCTGTGAAAAACATAGCTTGCCAAGATACAAAAGTTTACCATACACATAGGAATCCAATTCCTCAACTTGGTTAGTACGACTCAAAGTTGCATAAACATTTTT
>JZKD02S1384612.1:0-11379 GCA_000966675.3 Picea glauca
GGAGATAAAAATACTAGCAGTATTGTGGGCATATAGGACCACATGCAATAAATTGAGAGGACATGTGACATTCAGATTGGTATATGGACAAGAAGTAGTGGTGCCATTAGAATTTCTAGTACCTAGTCTGTGCATAGCAGCGATTTCGAACATGGCAGAATGAGGCGCAGTACATGATAGGCTGAGTCAACTGATGATCATGGAGGAAGATAAGATCCTAGCAGGTTTAAACCAACAAGTTTAGAAAGAAAGGGACAAATCTTGGCATGGCAGACATATCAAAAGGAAAAATTTCAAGGAAGGAGACTTTGTCTTAATGTATGAGAGTAAATCCATTTAGCATCCGGGAAAACTCAGAATGCATTGGTTAGGACCATATGAAGTAAAAACTATCATAGATGGGGGAGCCATACAGTTGGACGACTTAGGAGGAACATAAATCAAAGGAATGATCAATGGGAGTCGACTAAAGTTGTACAAGGACAGTCGACCACTTGTAGCTTGAGAGGCACCGCACAGTTTGAAAAAAAAAAAGCAGGATATGAAACGGTACCAACATAAGAACAGTGTGCCGAAAGGGAAAGGAGCATGCACAGTTGGAAATACGATCCCAATGAAGACAAGGCCAAAGTTAATTTTGAAATGAAAACAAGCAATAAAGGCATATATGTTAAAAGAAGCGCCAAGTGATGAAGGCTAGTGGAATTGAATGCCAAAAATGACTGACAAGACGTCGCATTAATCGCACCAACTGGAGACAGTGAGGGAAAGTAATGGAAATTATGAAGTAATTGATGGTTCATTGAATCTGTAATCACAGAAATGTCTTCGACAAGATTCACATGATTCCCATACAAAGAAAGGACGTGGAAGAAAAAATATTATTGCGAAATTGGAAAAGGAAGAGAGTGATAGACCATATGAAGCAAAGAGTGAATATTGTAGAGGTTGAAGAGGCTACTGAGCTCAACGGATGACAAGTTTTTACCACCATGGCACTACCTAAATAGGGAGACCCAAGCCAAATTTCCAGATAACCTAGATTTAGGACTAGAGCACAATCACAATCATAGGGAAGAAAACAACCACCATCTCAGCTGCCAGGAGTTGTCAATGTAGACAGAATCCCATCGTTGGATACAACAATGGGAATCCCCACACACACCGAAGAAGAAACCCAACAGATAAAACTAGTGGGAATGGACATTGATATGCCAGAAGGGGTGAAGGGACGACATAATGAGGACGCAAGAAGCCAAGTGCAACCAAAACCCCCCATAGAAGCCCTAAGGGTCAATGGGATGGATCCAATATAGGAAGAAATGACCATGCCAGAAGAATCAAAGAAAACCATGTCGGAACAACCNCAAAAATGACTGACAAGACGTCGCATTAATCGCACCAACTGGAGACAGTGAGGGAAAGTAATGGAAATTATGAAGTAATTGATGGTTCATTGAATCTGTAATCACAGAAATGTCTCCGACAAGATTCACATGATTCCCATACAAAGAAAGGACGTGGAAGAAAAAATATTATTGCGAAATTGGAAAAGGCAGAGAGTGATAGACCATATGAAGCAAAGAGTGAATATTGTAGAGGTTGAAGAGGCTACTGAGCTCAACGGATGACAAGTTTTTACCACCATGGCACTACCTAAATAGAGAGACCCAAGCCAAATTTCCAGATAACCTATATTTAGGACTAGAGCACAATCACAATCGTAGGGAAGAAAACAACCACCATCTCAACTGCCAGGAGTTGTCAATGTAGACAGAATCCCATCGTTGGATACAACAATGGGAATCTCCACACACACCGAAGAAGAAACCCAACAGATAAAACTATTGGGAATGGACATTGATATGCCGGAAGGGGTGAAGGGATGACATAATGAGGATGCAAGAAGCCAAGTGCAACCAAAACCCCCCATAGAAGCCCTAAGAGTCAATGGGATGGATCCAATATAGGAAGAAATGACCATGCCAGAAGAATCAAAGAAAACCATGTCGGAACAACCATAGGAGGGAGTAGTGGAGGATGTCACTGGCCTACCAAAGAAGGTTGCCTAATAAAAAAAAGATGGAGGTTGGAACCTCGAGTCAACCACCACAACGAAAGGACAAGCAAAAGGTACCTAGGTCACCTTGTAGACAACCCATCACAAAAATTGTTTTGTTGCGCATACTAGAAGGCGTACATGTAAAAGCATCTTTGTTAGGTCATGTAGAGAAGTTTAAGTACTCATGCCATAATGTAATAGACATGGACAAGTTTCCATATTTCACTAATAAATTCTACCTACATAGTGTGGGTATAGACCCCTTTAGGGAACCAATTCATCAACCAATCCAGTGGGAAGAAGGATTGGCCAAAACAGGGATTTTAGGTCTGTTGGGCCTACCACACTTTGGAAAAGGCCAGTATGCAAATAGTTACATCAAGTAGTTGATGTTGGTCACACCTGGAAGAGATATGTGGCTGGACCATATTGTCTCAATAGACGTGGAGCTCATAGCACACATCACAGGGATTCCATCACAGGGCATGGATCTCGCACAGTTCCTCAAGGGAAAAAAAGGAGAAAGAACTCTCTAAGGAGATGAAGAATAAATACGACACTGAGAGGGTGTCACATGGAATCATTATCAAATAGATTAGTGACATCACGACAAGAATGGCCATGAAAATCATGGCATGGAAGATACTCAAAAAATTCCGCAAGGAGGAAGTCTCAGTTGGGGTTGTCGCAGCTGCAACACAATGTGTCGAGGTCACCAAACTGAGATGGGCCCCTTATTTGTTGAATCTGTTCTTAGATGACTTCAAGGATGTGTAGGATCTGGGAACAAAATTTCATTATTCATGGTTGATCGTCCTGATAGCCATTATGGGATGGAAGGAGCCAAAGTACGCATTTTTTTCTACTAGACCCAAACCCTGCCATGGAGTGCGATAATTATTGATTGGAGCTGCTTCAGATGCCAAGAATATAATAATGAATCAAGCTATATTCAAAGGATATCTCCATGACCTACAGGACACCATTTCCAACAATTGGAGGATAACACTGGAAGATGTTTCACATTATTAGGGCATATACAATTTCAAATCCACTAGACATGCGATGTGGATCCAGGTGCAGAAGGACCCTGACAAGCAATGGATACAACTGTGTTACTACATCATAGAGGGGGACATACAAATGGCCATTAAGGATTGGGAATATGAATGGAGGATTCCAATCCTCACTCGAGACATACCCGCAGAAAGAGAGGAGGAGGAGGCAAGACATGAACATCCACATGTTGAGTAGCTAGGGCAGGAATAGACATAGCCCCAGGAAGTCACAGTGCCCAAGAAACCAAGGACAGGTTAGAACAAGCCACAACAGAAGAAAGGGGGGACATCCAAGATAGGATTCTAGACAGGGAAGAAGAACAATACACATGTGCCCCAAGTACAACAGAAATGGGTTGAGGGAGCACTGGGGACTACATCATGTCCTACTCCATAAGAACTAGGCTAGAATAAGTGCCTAGCCACCTAGACGGGAGGTTTTTGCAAGAAGACGAAGGTGCATAGAATGCCTCCAGAATACATGATCATAGAGGATGATGCAGAAATGGTGGCCCAAGTTGTCGACGATCTCACATTCAAGGATTTTGAGAATTTTGTGCACCAAAGGGACATAATTGAAGAAGAGATGGAATACATGTGATAGCTCCTCAGATAGATTGGGGAAGTGTAGGAAGCCAACAACATCATAGAAATGGGCCTGTCAACATCACAGATAGGAGGAGAACCTGGAGTGAGAAAGCTTGATATAGTCGAGAAGATAGCATAGTCGAGCTCAACATTTCAAGTCACACCCAACATTTTTAACATGGATGAAATCGGGGGCCATACATCCCTAAAGGACTTGTCTTAACTGTAGTTGGTATTGCCGCAGATACCAACCAAGGATTTACGAGTCAACGTTACACAGGAGGTGCGGTATCGTGCACGCACATATAAAACCGAACTGCAGCAGGTAAAGGATAAATAGGATGAGATGGAATTGGTATTCTATCATGCCAAAATCGAGACAAAAGAGGAGAGGGAACACGTGAAGGGACTGGAGTAGAAAGTAGCTACAACCTATGAGAATATTTCAAAGAACGCATAGACGGACGAACTCACGACGACAGAAAAAATTGATCTAATTTTGCAGATAATCGATCAATACCAATAGGAGATCGAGAATATTCGGGAGAATATCACACCTACCACTCCACCGAAGGTGAGAGAGAAAAGGAAATAGGAGGCAACAGAGAATATACAAGAGATATAATGAGAAGTCCACATGGCGAACGACTTGTTTGAGAAAGTTGCACAACTATGGAGAAAGATGGAAGAGGATCAGCAGGTCCAGTAGTGGGACCTGGAAGGACAAAGTATAAATGAAGCTATCCAGGACCTCAAGCAGAGGCATAAGACAATGTCGATCACAGAGCGCATCAAAGGGGTGCAAGACATGAAGAAACTGCAGGAAGAGCTCATAATTGTGCAGACGCAGGAAAAGGAGTGTCAGGCTCAAATGGAACCGCTCCAGGAGTGAGAAGAAGAGATCACTGCACAACCAGAGGAAGCAAAAACATATATGGCACAAACCCAAGAATAATGTGCAAGGTTGGTCAGCGACAATATTGCAGTGCAGGTATTGGACACACTCAAGGAGAAGACCGCGCAGGCCCAAATGCAAGAAACAAAGCTTAGGGAGAAGTTTCAGATGATCACAAGGGAGATCGAAGAAGCGCACAGGGGTTAGGTGGCTTGTGACAAGCCACATGTCAGTGTTGGGGGTCTGTTGGAAGTAGGACAAAGAAGAAAGAAAGGCTATTTTGGGAAGGAAGGCATGCACGAGGAAAGAAAGAGTTGGAAGGAAGAGAAGCATGCACGCATGCATGGAAGACCTAATGAAATTCGGGTTAGGGTTTTTGTAATACATTATAATGGTTGATGAGATAGAAACATATAAATATATATACCTAGGTCTCATAGGGGGATCGAGAATCGTGTTTAGAGAGTCGATAGAGCGGAGATAGAGAGACTTTTTCAGGAGTTTTGGAGAAACACTATTGTAATCCGATACCTTTTTGTAACTTGTTGAACTATAGAGTGAGGAGGGTAGATATTGATGGTTAGAGCACAGAATGAGGTTCTTGGTGAATTGTAAAGCACCTAGAGATGTAGTTTTGGAACTACCATAATAAAAGAGCTTAAGAGCCATATCTTTGTATACATAACCTAGGAGGGGGTGATCCACGGTAAATCATGTGTTACGTGATTGAATTATTTTGTTTCTTTTATTACTATGAGTATATAATAGCATGATGAATGAATGAGTTGATTATCTTGCATGCATAATCGAGAATGAAAATATATTTCTTTAATAAGTTAAATCGAACTCCCAACACATACTTCATAGATCTCCACTCAATCCTAGACTGCAAAAACTTGATTATTACATTCGCCCATTAAGACTATCATGGGTGAGACTGCGCAGTGCACTTTGTGTACCGCGTTGCCTTCTGGTTTACCAGAAGGGATGATAGTTTTAGAGTCTTTTTTGGACCCCCAGTATACTGAACCTGGGTCAGGCATGTTAAAGGTATAAATAGAGAAATCTAAACCAACACTGAGCCTATTCCTAGAGAATATATGCTTGCACTGGAGGAGACTAGCATTTCCGATCTTGAAGTTGATTGGAGACCCTCCAGTCACTAATCTCTCGGTGCCAGTCCTTGTTCAGATAGTCCCTCTTGAGGTGACCACTCTTGATCGTCGTCTCATTAGGATATTTTCTATGGAAGAAAATAATGCTACCTCTACCCAAAGTCTTCATACTCTCATCCCGACAGTGGTTGGAGGGGGTGTTGTTCCCCCTCCCCCACCTTCACCTATAAGGATTACTTCTATCTAGACAGCTACAACTTATGGAAGTGGAATGGTCTCTATGAAAAAATCGACCATTGTTCCTACTTCCACCATACACAACACATCTGGTGCTCCTTTTTCATATGGTATTCCAAGTTTCGACACAAGCTCAACTTTAAATTACTCCACTTTATAGACTATTGGTGTGAGGGCAGGGAGTTCTAATGCTCCCTTGCAAGGATACTTTAGGGGAACCTCTAGTCTGTTTAATTTATTTCCTTATGGTGGGGGTCACATCCCTCCTCCGCCGCCCCCAACCTTGAGGTGCTTTCCAACAACCATACAAGAATAATTATAGTTCTAGCTTATTTAGTGGAGAGAGTCATGGGTATTAGTCCTATATGACTTTGGTTGGGTCTATACCTTTCTCTTTGTATGGTGATTTTAGAAAAAAATATTTCTCGTCATCCACATTTTAGTCAAGGGGAAACCCCTTTTTCAATCAACCCAACCCTATGCAACGATTTTTTCCTTCATAGGGAGTGATGATAGGACCCTTCTCCTCTCAAGGTCTTTGAAATCCCTAGCATGGTTCTCTACCTTCACAAGGGATTTTGATCAGGGAAAATCCCTCCCATGCTCAGTGGAACCCCTAGCAAGGTTTAGTGCCTGTGACAAGAGGATCGAATGGGGGCAACCCCAACAAAGGATTATGGAATACCATATAGGGAGCAAATTCTACCTAAATTATTCCATCGAATTATCTGAATCCGTGAATGATGAAGAATAGAGAGAAAACCCCTTATACTGGTTAAGGTGATCCAGATTTTATGAGCAGAACAAAATAAATACAGATGATTAAAATATGATTAAAACGTAATAATAGAGATACAATAAAACTGGTTTTCTATTTAATAAGGAAATAAGTTGAAACTGTAAAATGCAGCGGAAAACAAACTTGTTGGAATGGTGGTGACTTATCTTTGAGAAGAGATGTGACGGTTGCGCTCATTCGCAAGAAGATGATTACAATGAAGCTATGAAGTCCTTTTTTTAAATAAATCGGAATGTCACAAACCATAGACATCCAAAAAACCTAACCCTAGGAGATGAAGCACCAAAACTCATGTGGGCCTCATTTGGGTAGGTTAGTACATCAACTTCTCGGGGTCGTAACGTTTGCATACAATATTTGTTTGGGGTGCATGATAGCTCATTGGAAAGGTATCGTCGAGGAGATTCATTTTGGGTAATAAATAAGACACTTTGCCTATAATTGAGAAGTGATACATAAAAACCTTCATTTAGGCCCTCAAAATGGCCCTGGAGGTTAAAAGCTGCTAAAATTAGTAAATTACCAAAATTGCCAGAAAATTGTTTTGAGCCAGTTGGAAAAGGTGGGTGGCCATCGATATCCACCTAGATCAATACTCCCTCATTAGGAAGTAATTGAATCCATTTCGTTTAGTTCCCCCATCAGATGAGGAAATTTTTGTTGAATTTGGCCCCGGGTGAGCCACTTGCCTTGGAGTAGGAGCTGCCCTGCTTTGAAGACTCGATAAAGCTGGATACTTTGGTGTCTCATTCCCTTGATTTGTGTGTTCACAATATAATCACTAGACAATATAATCATATGTCCATAATGTGTCCCAGCCAAAGATGTCCTTCACTACTAAGAGTGACCAATATTTAAACTAGTTCAAGATTCACATACTCTTATCATACAAGATAGAGTTGAATCCCCAAAAATAAATAGCATTACAAAAATAGTGAAACTAGAAACCACTCATGTATGAGTTGGTTTGTCAAAAATAAACTAAAGTTTATAAACATAAAAAATAGAAACTACTAAATAATAGAGCGTATGATCCAAGGTGTTTGCTCCATGTAATCAACATCACAATCATCAATTTCCTGTACATAAAAAAAAACACATTTGATATTCAGAAAAACAATGCTAACTAATATTCAAAAATAGACTGGCTACAACATCATAGATTCTGTAGCTTGTCTTATTATTAACAAAAGAAATAAAAATTGGATCTCCCTATTTTGATTTTTCATAACAGAATGGAATAAAATCAAACAAAATCTTTTTTACCATTAGAAATTTGCAAAAGAAGGATTAGATAGTTCTGAATTTATGATGGCTTTGAAACTGGTTGTATTTTTTATGATTATATTACCGGATTTCTTGAATCTTTTATTTTCCCTTTCTGTGTGTGCTTTCATGTCTTAGTTCTCTCATTCCAATAGAGAATTTTGAGAAGCTAGATGTTTTACTTGATCTTGTAAGAGCGGAATATCTCTATAATAACACTCTATCCAATCTAAGCAACTATCACAATGCACTGGTGCAATGGCAGACCGATGTGGAATATAGTCAGGGATGGGTATTTCATTCTTCCCTGTGGCTTGTTTCAAGTTGTCACTAATACTTTCAAAACCCTCTTTTCCTTTGAGACACAGGGTTAATTTATACACGAAGTCATACTGTTCAGCCTGGGTAATAACTTCGTTCTCCGGACATTGGTTGTTTGGATCTTCCTGAGTGAAGAAATCATCTATCTCTTGATCTAAACATTGATCATTGACCTCAATCATAGATATCGAGCTCAAATGATCTTTTTTTTTATTCCTTAAAATACTAGAAATCAATCTACCAGATGTTTTTTTTCTAAAATTTAAATTTGAGCTCTGTTGTTTCTTACTCTTAGGAATTTTCCTTACAAAAGGCTTATCATTACTGTTTGGATTAGGTTCATTCATAGGTCTAAGGGAAGATTTTCCTTTTAATTTTCCCACTATATGTTCCAATGATTTCCTCGGTGAAAACATACATGGTAATTTCTTAACCACAGGGGTTTCCACAACAATAGACGTTGGTTCATTAAATTCAGATCCCTCAGGTGAATTGAAAAATTGGCTTTTGGTCACTAGATTGTCCAGATTGGGGTTTACAATTCAAGGTGGGTTGACTATATTTTTGAACTGGGTGAAACCATTTCGACTCATAAAACTCTCCCAATTGTCACCAATTTGCGATAGGTGAGAAATCAACAGGATTTAATGAGCCCGTGATGAAAATGACTCGACAGAGAGTTCATGCTCTGTCTCTTATAGCGTTTAGACATTTTATAAAGGCTCATTAACAGGTAAAATGACATGTTCAAATCAAACCATATGAATAGCATGAGAAGATGAACGTGGTATAGAAAAACCAACCCATACCAGCCTTCACATGTGATAAACTGTTTCAGAATTAAAATAAGGTTCTGCCATCTAGGTTTCAGAAAAGCAATGGGAATACCTTTTGGACAACAAGTGGATTTGAGGGAAACAATGAACAAGCTCCATGGAACATCCTCCATTTTAGAATTCTTAAACCAATTTTCTCCTTTCAATGGGAGTCTCATCGCTTGGTTTATGAAATCTTCTATTATTTCCAACTGCACATCCCCGACCTTGCCACTAAAACTTTCAAAATTTTGTGCAAAGGCCTGTGCAACCGAGAGGTTGCAGCCTTCGAATTTCCTGAGGAAGGCATCCCAACCATGAGCCTTCAGGTCATCTATGGAATCATCATGAGAAAGAATGGTCTGAAAACCATTCGGCTCGATTCGGACCACAGGTGCCATTTCCACTGTGAATTAGATACAATGGATATCATAGGAGGTAAGTTTCAGCTTCTCGTAGATGAGTAGCAGAGAGAGGTCTGTGCAGACTAGAAGACATGAAAACTGGAAGGTTTGGAGAATACTCTGCTACGAAATCTTAAGTTTATATATACAGAGAACCAAAAGGCGATAAGATCTAAGAGCCATTTCCCATAATGAGTATCAAACCCCTGACTACCATCGAATGTCATTTCGAAAAATGAATGGTTTCATTAATGCATAGGATAGCTAGGTGAAGTGAAATCGTGGGTATAGTGTGCCTGTACCAAGCGACATGAGTGTTGATATGACTGTTGAGAGCATGAAACTCGTATAAAAAGTTAATCCAATGTTTGTTCATTTATACATTTCACAAATTAAAACCAGTGATCAACCATAGAGCCAATTCGGTCACGATACTCATATTACATAAAAATTGTGATAGTGAATCAATCAATAAGTTCATAAAACTTGAAACTTAGCAATATATGGGTGCCTTCAAAACAAAATTTCTTAGGTAGAATATATAAATCCCAAACCAAGTTTTTATTTAAATTCATGCTTAAAGTCATGAATTAAAAAAAAACAAAAAACAAACGAAAATTCATACGAAAAAATCAATAAGATAAGTTTAAACCCAGTCATCGCTTCAAAGCTCAAAAACATAAGCGTTTATAAATGAAAGGTGGTGGTATCTATAGAAAAATATAATATCTTTGTGGTTATTTCAATTGTGATAAAATTAGATAGAATTGGTGGCTTCCAACAATGGCGACATACTGGGCGAAGCAGTTATCTCTAAATCACCATAAAATTTATGTTAGAGGCTTAGATGAAATAAATTTTTAGAAACAGTTAACAACAGGTCAAGCATTTCGATCATAACTCAGAAAATAATGCATTTTAGCATCATATGTATTTCTGTCTAAAAAAATGTAATCTAGCATCTAAATTTGATCACGAGTATAACAATGTTTATGAAATTGACTTCGATACTGTTGAGATGGCCATTGCTACCAGCAAACATCCATAGCCTCAACATAGATGTCATTTAACCCACTCTAGTACCTTTATCCTGTCCAAGAATCATCCATTCATGATAAAGAACATCTTCACACTCAATCAAATTAAAAGACATATATGAGGATCTTCTTAAGCCGACATTGTTTCGTTGTCAACAGGCCTGTTTAGTACCCCAGCGAAATTGCCTTGGTATCATGCATGAATTTACCCTCTACCAGCAGATCTCTTCAGTGTCTCGATAAGTTTACATACACTTCCCACACATGACGGTGTTTTCAACCCTCTAGAAATTGTTTATAATTTCCAAAACTTTATGATATTCAAGAGGGTGGGGTGATACTGAGAATATCATAGTTTGGAATGCAAATTTTAATCATTTACAAATTATTCTCCTATTTTGATGACCGTCATCATGATTTTCACCCTTATATTTTTGTTAAGAAAGCATCTCGAGGATGGGAAGGTACAGTTGAGTTGTTTTCCTTATAACAGGGACAACGTTAGAATTTTGTTAATGATAATCGTGTCTTCTTGTAATTTCAATGATAAACCAGAAACACTGATTTGAACAAAAACTTTATTTTGTTGATCTGAGTTTTAGCATTTTACTCCTCAGGTGCTTGGGAAGTTATCAACTGTTGCTGGTGAATGAGAATTATGATTCCCTTCCACAAATGAAATGGTGACTCATACATAATTATTTAGAAAAAAAATCAAAATCAAGCAAAATGAACAGAACCAAAATCAAAATGGAAATATATATATATATATATATATATAT
>JZKD02S1384623.1:0-11379 GCA_000966675.3 Picea glauca
GCATGAGGATGGTGATGGCAAGAACCTTACACTTGCTAGTCAAACAAGGAGGGGCAAGGGGAAGGTCAAGATGAACATAGGTGGAGATTCATCTTCACAAGTTGGTACAAGGAAGGAACTAAGTAAGGTCAATTTTTTTCACTGTCATAAGAAGGGACACTATGCTTCATAGTGTCTAGAGAGGAAGAAGGGCGAAAACAAGATGCAACAGAATGTAGTTGTGTCGACAACGGCTCAAGCGGATGAGTTTGCCAAGAAGTTTGAACAGACAGAGTTCTTACCTATTTCCTAGACTTCCTTGGGCACCATATTAACTGCTACGTGGCTAATAGATAGTGGAGCCACGTCATATGACAGGAGAACGAGAGTTGTTCAAAAGCTTCACATAGTCAAACTCAAACATGCATCTTGAACTTGGTATGGGCACCAAGCATGCAATGAAGGGATCTAGGATAGTGTCGTTCTGGATGGAGCCAGGAGGCGTGTTGAGAGTGATGGACGTGCTATGGGTGCCAGAACTCAGGAGGAGTGTGCTCTTAGTCTCAACAATTGAGAAGGGATTTGATGTAGTGTTCCAGGATGGACAGGCATTGATCAAGCCCAGAGGATCTAGCTCAAGAACAACAACTATTCTTGGAGTTAGAGACAGCAACTTGTACATGCTAAAGGGCCAATCTATGTGAGCAATGGCGAGTATCAGAGTGGCAGAGAACTAGGAGCAAGTTGCTCTAAAGCTTGAGGAGCTTAGAGGGAAGGGAGTTAGCCTTCAGGTTCAGTTGGGAAGGAGCAGCCTTCCAAGTCTGTCAAGAAGGACTCATGGTACGAGATGACTACGCAGGATGCTCAAGAGCAGGAGGCTTCTTTTAGCATGATCAAAGGGAAGTCTTCAAAGCAGGGTCTGAATGAGATGGCAGGGATAGCTTTCGTTTCAGAGGGAGCAGCCAATCGGGTGGATTGGAGAGCAGCCATGATAGCAGATCTGATAGTGAAGACAGAGCCACCTCCAGGTGGTAGAAGTACCTTCCTCGCTAAGAGGAAGTGTTGATGTTTTAAGTAGCATCGGACAGGTACTTCCACATGGGTTTGTGTCTACATGTGGGAGTCATCCTTAATGCCTTTCAGAATCTTAATAGAGTGAATGTACTTTTGTAATAAAGTGAGTTTAATTTAATTAAATGCCTAAGTATTTGGCATTAGTAATTAAATTAAGTCTGAACCATTAGACCTAGAGTGAATGTGGTATTAGATCTCAGTCGTTGATCACTTTAGGAGATCTAGGGTTTTGGACTTAGGGTAAACTCCAGGTTATAAAAGGCAACCTATGTGAGAGAATGTGACACAACAGATACACACAGAGTGAGAGAGTGAGCTCTCATTGATTAGGTGGAGAAGGACATTCATCCAAGTGTGGAGGGAAAGGGTCGAGGATAGGAGAAAAGGGGCAGCAAGGGAGATAGAAACCAACCAGCAAGATTGAAGGAATAATCTTGAGGTTTGTAGGGCTTGGCTATCTATTGTTTTTGTATTCTTCAAATGGGCCATTTTCCCAAGACGGGAACCCAAAATAATAATAATAAATCTCACAGATCTGGTTTTCCCACGAGGGTTTTTCCATGGGTATACCCGAGATCACGTGTGCAAATGTGTTTGATTTCCGTTTAACGCTTTCGCTAAATTTATCGTTAATAACCTAATTGTACTATTATTCAGTAAATGTGTTTTACTCTGAATTAATGGTCAGGTGCAAGGTTAAGAGAAATTAATTCGCAATCACTTGGCTCCATGATTATGGAATGGAGAGAAGGTAAGCATTGGGGTAGATTTTATTATGGAATGTGATGAAGCAGTATGACATACAAATGAAACAATAGCCCAATTGTTAGAAAGAGGTATTTATACCTAGAACCAGGTAGGAGACCCAAGGGCTACTGACATCTAGCAGCAAGGCTGGCAAAATGCATAGGCATTAAGGCTGGAAGGGGAACAAGTTGGTATGTGGAATGTACATATTGCTAGTCTCAAAAGAGGGGATCTTAGGCTGTGAGAGGAAGATGATTCTTTGGTATGGCCAAAAAATAAGACTCTACAAGTCTATAGTATATACTAGGATTTTAGGACATAAGTCATTATTCGATTCTGAACACCAAAAGCCAAACTGGTAGTGGAGACTGATCTAGACATTGAGAGCTCCAAATAAGTCTATATGTTTTCTATGGATGACCTTATAAAACAAGGTTTTAACATGGGAAGTTCTTCAAAGAAGGAATCTATTTGGTCCAGGGATATGCATGTTATGCAGGAATTAGGCTAAAAATATATTTCATTTAATGATCAAATGTCCTTGTCCTTATGCTCAACAAATCTGGAAAGAGGCAGAACAGATTACAAGAAATACAAATGTTTGGAATGGTGACATTGTGAAGGAATCTGTGACATCATGATTCAGTAAGTCAGAGCCAAAAGAGTTTAGGGCTTTGCCTTGCCTGGTTCTATGGGGCATTTGGCTTGCAAGAAACTCTCAGATCTTTGAAGACAAATATATTCCTTATTTCCAAGTTTCTTCTCAAGTCAGATATTTGATGTCTTCTTGTAAAATGAGCTATAACCAAGTAATTCCTTGACAACTGGATGACTTGGCCATAGACAAGTCATATGCCTATGGCTTTTTTGATGGGGCCAGGAAGGGGCCTAATAATTACAGCAGTGTTGGAGGAGTTCTATATATCTCTAATGAACACAAAATTAAGTTAATATCAGCGTTGGGGACTAGGTCTAACAACTTTGCTAAGTTTATGGCTTTCATGCTTCTCCTTAACTGTGCTTTTGGATAAAGATATCAGGGGAATTCAAATTTTTGGTCATTCCTTTCTTGTGATTAATTGGGTTATTGGTAGAGTTCAGATGTAGAGTATTCAGCCAAGGGCCTCGGCTGACCAATTAAAAGTGACATCTGCTACATTTGATAGAATTTCTTTCTCACGTGTCTACAGGGAACTAAACATGGATGCATATGCTCTTTCAAAAGTAGATCAAGATCTAGCAGAACTGTTACAAAATGAGCTAGATTATTAAATGAGAAAAGCCTAGATAGAGTTGAGTCACATATCTAAACTCAAAGGAAGATACTCACAATAACACCATATGATATTATCAATGACTAATTGGTGCATCTATTACAAACAAGTTTAACTACTTTACAAATCATTTCCACTTATGAATGTGGGATAAATTGTTTTACAAAAAAATGAACATTAACACATTCTAAAGTCGAAAAGTGACTTTATTACAAATGTAAGCCTTATATCCTAACACCCCCTCTTAAGGCTTACAATACTAAAAGAAAAACATACTAACGGGATATAAAACACATTGACTAAAAAATAAAACATCAAAACCAAACATTCTTCGAAAGATTCTTCTTTGAAAACAGTTCTTAGACTAGGTAGATCTCCATCAAGCTACCTCGTAACCCTCGTAAAGTTGTAGTTCCCAAGATGAACTCTCAAGTTTCTGGATTCCACCAGCTTGAACTCCCAAATTACAAAACTCCCAAATTATTAGACAACCATATCTATTAAGCTATATCCATAGTGCTCCATCAATTTGTCCCATGACCCTCGTAAGGGTATAATTCTCAAGATTCGCAAACTCCCAAACTATTTGGGCAACCATCCATGCTGAGCTATATCTACACTAGATCCCTTCCAGTGTTCAAAGTGCCGAATTCTTAAAATGAGTAAAATACCCTTTCTTTAGTAAGATCATCACCACTGTCACCATATGTTGGATCTTCAACAACGGCTACATTCGCTACATGTGGTTTGTCTTTGGCATGGTTTGTCTTTGGATTTTCCCTTGAGAATGCCATTGGCTTGACATATACAGTTCTAAGTTGTCTGACCCATTTTCTTGCAATAGTAACATTCCATCTCCCCCTTGTCTTTAGTTGATCTACTACAATTGTTTCTTGAGTATAATGTCATCACAGGCTGAGCAACCAATTCTCAAGATCTGCAAATTTGGGCATCAATACAGGTAAGAACAAACTGAATTTTCTCCAAAATCCTTTGAATAGATACTAGCTTTGAATGACCAGAAACCCTTTTAGCTTTTTGATGTGTTCCACTGGAAATCCCTTGATCCATCGGTGTTGGAAACAATGCCTAGGTCTTCATGTTTGCATAGACGCCGTGGCACTCAAACTACAGAAGTCAGGAGAGTGGAAACATTATCATTCAAAGGCCTGAGACTCTTGATACAACTCTTTGTGGCTCTCAAACTATTGAAGTCGCAAGAGTGGAAATCTTGACTTTCAAAGGCCCAAGACTCTTGATATGGCTTCAGACTCCTAGACTCTTCCCTGCCTTGATACCATATTACAAAATAAGCTAGATCACTAAATGAGGAAAGCCTACATAGAGTTGAGTTACATAACTTAACTCAAAGGAACATACTCGCAATAACACCATATGATATTGTCAATGAATAACTAGTGCATCTATTACAAATGAGTTTACCTCCTTATACATCATTGTCCACTAAGCAAATCATTTCCACTAATGAATGTGGAATAAATTGCTTTACACAAAAAGTGAACATTAACATATTCTAAATTCATAAAGTGACTTTATTACAAATGTAAGCCTTATATCCTAACAAGAAGGTGTTATGTATGTTGAGGAACAAGACAGGGATGTGACCACTGTCTCATCTGTATGCAATTTCTGATTTGTCTCTTTCAGCCGTTATGATCATTTCCAGTCTGAGGTGGATGCTGTTTTTATTTTGTTGGATTATACTGATGATACTTGGGACTGTTGTCTGTTTTTGAATGGGGAAAGAATATCTAGATGTATTATGTCGGTTATGTGTCTGGGTCAGGATGCATGGAATTGATGATGTTGAGTCTTTTGCTAGCTGCTGTAAGTAGCACTGACTGTTTACTTGAGTCCTTATTTATGATTTCTTTTTTGAGGAGTGTAGGATGCACGTTATAAATGTAATTCCCATTCCCTAGGTGAATAGAAATGGCAATTTTTGTCTTTGGAAAAAAAAATTATCAAAATACAAAAAGTAATCAAAGTTTCCCATATTTCTAAACAAACAGTTATAATAAGTAAATACAAATTTCTTTGAACCAAACCCAATAATAAAGGTACTAAGAATTGAAGAAAACTGAGGTACTCTGAGGCTGCCAAATCTGGTCTGTCTTTGACCAGAATTTAACTCTAAGTTTCAATCTCCAAAACTGTCATTTGCTGCGTTTTAGGACAGCAAACAGTTTAGTAACTTTCTGCCCATAAATTGTATTGGTTAAGTGTTCTTTGAGGTGCCCTTGCAAGTGTTTTCATACCAATGGTTAGCACATACAATAATACTCAAAACACATAACAGTCCTCACGATCTTTACAACTCTAAATGCTAAACTACACTTCTAAGCATGCATGAAAATGGACACATAAGTTTTTGGTCAACATGACCTTGGAAAACCCCCCATGGGGAAAACCAGTTTGGAGTAGATGTATATAGAAGATCGCAAAGCAAGATGTACAAGAAGGAAAACATATAAAAGTGAACATGATACAATAGCAACCCCTCTCAGAAACTTTGGAGTCCCTTGAAGATGTGTCTGCTAGCCCCTTGAAGCTAGGTGCCCTTTGCCTTGGTGCGCCCTTCTTCCTTTGCTAATGCCTTGAACTCTTTCCTTGCCTCTTGCCTTGCCTTTGCCCTTTGCTTGTACCTTTAACCCTTGCCTTGCCTTTTCCTTTCCCTTGGTCTTGCGCCCTCCTCTCAAGAGTGCTTCCCTCCAAGGATAGGTGCGCACTAAGCCTAAGTGCGCCCCTCCTCAAGCAAAAACTCCACAATAGAATGCGCCCTCACTTGCCATGCGCCCTCCACTCCCCATAGAGTGCGCCTCACCTCAACAAGCAGGTTTCCTCCTCAAGGTGCACCTCTCCTTAGCTTGATGCGCCTCTTCTCTCAAGAATGTGCCACTCCACAAGCTAATGCGCCCCTCTCTAGATGAATGCACCCTCACACAAGATGTAGCCCATAATCCATGGTAGACTAGTAACAAGCTATGGCTCCTCCCAAACCCTTGACCTCATGTGCCCAAGAGCTCTTCTTCTCCTCCTCTCCACTCAAATCTCTCAAGTGAAAAATGAATCTCTTCATTACCCTTTTGCCTCCTTTAGCCTCTCTTTGGCCAAGCCGTAAAAGACAATGGCCAAGATTCAATCTAGCCAAGTCTAATCAATGGGTGAGATTTAATCTCAAATATCTCACTTAGAAAACCCACTTTCTCAAGTTTCCTTAGTTTGTTTTATGTCTATTAATTCACCCACATTGTGAATTACTAGTCACTTTTGACTTAAGTTACAAATTTCACTTTATGAATTAAGTGATAAACTCAAAGTGAAATTAGATCGTAAAGTATTAAGGATAATAGTCTCCCCCTTTGTGTTTAGAGATTCACAAACACAAGGGGACCACTTTCCAAGGTACCCAAATCTCAACAAGAATTACATAAAGACCATGAGTGTGAAGATTAAACAGATTGTAACCTCATCACAATTGGCATTTCAAATATAGTTCAAAGCTTCTCCAGATTTATCAAATTTTCATTTCAAAATGAAAAGATATATCAAGACTATTAAAATATGTTGTTGTGTCCCTCTAGATATAATGTCAAATTTCATTTTTATCCTGGAAGTATCCATTTCCAGACTGGAAAACATGAAGGACACAAACTTAGGTTGAACCCCAAGATGACTAAAATGACCTAAGCATGACTTGTAATGAATGCCATACAAAAAATATAAAATAATAATAATCATACTAAAAAATGTTTTATGATTAAAAATTAAATAAAAAAAAAAGCATTGATCTCTAACCCTTAAAAGGATCCTAAAAGATGCTTCTACAGACAATATTTCACGATCTTCTTGATCTATACTTACAAAGTTTGATTTTTCATTATATTCATAAATTACTAAATATATTATAAACAATGCACTTTTGATGAATCCTCCAACCAAAAAAATTGACAATTTGTTGCTTCTACACTCTACCAGCATTCTTTCTAGCACACGCAATTTTGATGTTCCGAGCTCAATATACAGGCCTTTAAACATTAATAATCCCACGCTACTCTAGAATTGCATTTAAAGCTTATAATATATTAAAGATTGATGATGAACATGATAAATTCCCTAATCTTACAAGAATGGCCACTTGTCATTCAAGTTTTATACAAGTTAACAAAGTTGACAAAAAATATACTGAAAAGGAAGAGAATAATACCTCTGGACAAATGTAAGAAGGGATTGGTGCCATATCACAGGCATGACACGTGTTTCATTCAAAAATCTCTTAAAGTGTTCAAAAACAGCGTCCAACACTCGATATGGCAAAGCATACTTTTTGTCCAAAAGAAGCTTTATAAAGTAACTGCCACCAACAACCAAAACATGCATTGTTATTGAAGGATCCCATACAAATTCAGGTCAAAGCATATCCAGACTGAAATGAAAGTATGATACCAACATTCAATAGGCAAGTCCAAATAGCTAAGTATAAACTATAAAGCATAGATCATAAAAGTAAAATAAATGCATGAAGTTGTTTCCATTTTGTGTTAAACATGACATCAATACATGCATATATAACATACATGAGGTAAACAATAGGCAACTAGCAAAAAACAATAGTTCATATAGTTCAACAGGGGCTTGGATAGATAGTAGAGTGGGGGTGTTCCATATCCCTGCCAAGGCTGAAATTCCCTAGATAGTTAAGATAAGATAATTTTATTAACGTCCAACAAATGAACATGAATAGATCAATGAGATTGTTAGGTACATCAAAATTGCCACACAGTGGAAGTGCAAATGTAGCTCCTATAAAAGAAAATCTAATCTATAAGATCCAAAATCTGACAACCACAAGTAAGGCAAAGTGCTAGGAACCACAAAGCAGTGTTATCATAACCGGTCTGGTTCGGCAAAACCAGCCGACCGGCCCAGCCTTCCGGGCAAAAACAGTCGGACCGGCTGTATCGAACCATTTTTGGCCAGTTCCGTACTAAACCAGCCAGTTCCAGCCAAAAACATGAAACCGGCTGGTTCCGACCGATTTCGGCCAGTTCTGCACAGCACTCATACGACGCACTTAAAGGGGCGGATTTCAAATTTTTTTAGGGAAAAAAAAAACTCTGACAATTTCTATACATTATGTAGAGTTTTGGAAACTAAAAGCTGTGTTTTCAATTTAGAAACAAAAAAAAAACTCGTCAAAAGCAAAAGAAATGATCAAAACATGGTCTTAAAATGAGCAACATCTTTCAAAACCAATTTTGCAATGGTTGACTGATTGTATCTTCTTGGGTCTCTCTCAAATGCCCACATGTGGTGKCTCCCCATTAGTTTCACTTCATATTATATTTATCAATTTTTTGATTTGTACATGCACTTCCTGCATATGTAAACTCTAACATTTATTTTCCATGCCTTGTAAGATTTTCTAAAATGCTTTTCTATATTTTTAGTTCTAACTTCRAACACTACAAGCAACTTCCAATATTCTCCATGTGGAGACTCTAGAGTGAATCCCCCAAGGTTACAAGTTTGGAAAAAACAATGAGATAGAGATAAACAAGAAATAATATGCGTTCAAATGACTCGAATAAGAGAAGCGAAGAGCAATCACAAAATCATTCACACTAACACATAAATTATCATTAGGCTTTTATTCTGACATGCACTCTATTTACCCTGATATGTGCATGTGATCAAAAGAGATGGAGGTATGAATAGCATACAACAATATGCCTCCATTCCATTAAAGATGGGGACCTCATTACACACATGTTAACTATAAAATCAATCAAACTATGACAAAAACTGCAATATTTCACTCGGTGCTATTTTGGTTATATGCACTCTTACTTGCTATATAAATGAGAATCTTTGCATATTTGTGTATAAATGGTTTGGATTGGTATTGATGCACATGAATATATATGTTTTTTTTCAAATTTTGAATAGTTTATGTAGTTTTTGGTCGACCGGTTTTTTTGTCTCGTTTTTTTCGGTCTTGTTTGGTTTCGAATTTTTGGGGTCGACCAGTCCGGTCAGGTTTTCAGTTTTGATAACATTGCCACAAAGAAGCATTTTCAAGAGCTCAAGCCCTGGGATAATGTCTCGACTAAAGGTACCCAAGAAGAGTGCTCAATGTCCCCTGCTACCGTCACCAACAGATGAGGAGGAGAAGGTGTTATCCTCTAAGTTTATAGTCGCAGTAAGGGAGTCTCTCCTACCATCTAAAGCCAAAGCAAAGAAAGTCTTGATGGAAGACTATCTAGACAAACTGGAGTCTGGAAGGCCTGGAAGAATAGCGAAGAATAGGTATGTGATGTGTCTTGTTGCTTAGAAGTCTCTCTCTGCTAAGATCTAGAGGAAGAGGAATGTTTGTTATGATCAAAGGAGTTGTACCAAGTCCAAACTCGGCACCACCACAATAATCTCATGAGGGTTAAGAACCAGCATGCACTAATTTGGTTGGCATTATGAGATTCACCCAGAGTTTAGCACTTATGGTTAGCAAAGGTTGGCTCTCATCAGAGACGAGTATATAATCAGTACATGGTTGTTTTGTTCACAGTTAGAGTTAACTTCTGTTCCTTTGCATTTTGAGAGAGATGTCTACATACAGCAGGTGTTGCTACTTTTTAGGAGACACGGTTTGAGTGCGTCTCTTGACAGTTTGGAGCAGATTTGAGCATACAGGGAGGTCCTTGTATGATTCTAGGCCTGATAGTGCTTTTTTGGGCGACATGCAAGAACTTTCTATTTTTAGCAGTTTGAGCTCCAGGCCCTAGATTCAGATTTTGTGCACATATTATGGGATCCTTGAGACATTATGAGTCTTTTGGACCTGTTCCGAGATGATTTGTCACAGATTTCTATTTTTAGCAGGTTGAGCACCGAGGCTCGCATGTTGATTATGATTGTGGATTTGGATTCCTTGCGGAATATCAAATCCAATGAGTATAATATCATTGACATGCGAGGACTTTTTATTTTTGGCAGTGTCTATTTTTAGCAGTAGACACATGATGGTGGTCTCCTAGTCATTCTGAGCATTTGTGGAGAGTTTGGGCCGGTTTCGACAAGTTTCAAATTTTGGGAAAAGGATGACTATTTTTGGAAATTTGTATTTTTAGCAGTGTTCATCATCTCCAGCAATGACAAGTGGCAAGCTCAGATTCCGACATGTGGCAAAGTTTCAGGGTGATGTGGCATCTACGTGGCATCATGGACCAAGGGTGCACTTTCCAAGGATTATGTATTAAATGAGAATTAATTAAGCTAAAGAGGTGGTGCATGGGTGAGGTAGCATTGTCTAGAGAAAGCTTACCCACTCAAGGCTAACTTTTCTCACTCTATTCCTCTCACTTTCCATATTCTCACATTCTATGCAACCAGTTTCTAAAAATTCTCCCTAAATTGCTTTTAAATGCAAAATTCCTAAATTTTAGGAAATCCCTAAAAAATAGGGCGAATTTACCTTTAACTCATAACTCCCTCATCCCTTGGCCAAATTTAGCAATCTAACATGCGTTGGAAAGCTAAAATTATCCTCCATACACTCTCAATCATAACTCACCCATGAGCATTACTCACTCACACTTATACCCTCGTGCGCATTAATTCCTAAATTTCTCACTCACACTTATTCCCTCATGCGCATTAATTCATATTTTCCTCACACTTATTATTGCAGCAGCTGGCATACTTTTCTTCTCTCATTCGCTTCTCTCGTCCTTAGTCTAGTTACTCTTCTTTGAGAAAAGTGATCAATGTACCGGTTGTGGACTTGTCAATTGTCACACAACCAACCCTCTTGCAAGCCTATCAATAAAGAAATTTTGTGTTTGTGTTCTAACCTTGTTTCTTGATGATAGTTTGTGAATTTCGGCAATTAGATTAGTTGTTTTTCTTGTTGTTCATTGTGGTTTAATTGATCTTTTGGGCAGTTTTCTTTCTCTATTTCTCGTCTATATTTCGTGTGCTAACCCTGCAAGATCCCTCCAAGCAAACAAATTATTTTTCCCCATTGTTTTGGACTATTTTAACATGTTGTCCAAAACAAAACAGCGGCTTTTTTTTGTCATTAAACGCAGAAAATCAGACTTAGGACAACGGCAAATCATCTTAGGGACTCCCCCCTGAGGCTAGCAAGCACTAGTCCAAACGGAGAGGGATCTAGCCGAGGACAATTTGGGGTCTAGCCGAGGACAATTTGCATCTGATGATGCGGCGAAGCATGAGAATCTAAACCCTCTCCATCTTGGAACAATCCTCCTCTAATAAACTAGGT